>JBBMKA010055677.1:0-18386 GCA_037833695.1 Sechiopsis laciniata
TCTATATCCCATTTAGTTAAAATAAAATGCAAATTCGATTTATTTTACTAAAAATTTTGCCTCATTCAATTTAGTTGCATTAAGGTATTTAATGCATGCATGGTAATTACCCTTAAGGTTTAGCTGGACTTTTCGGGTCGTTACACTTGTGTACTAAAAAAAAGGATATATTATGAATATCAAATCTTCTCAGATGAGTTATGATTCAACCCAACAAACTAAAATGAATTGTTCTAGCTATTTGTCTTAATTGGGCAAAAATAAATAAAGTAAAAATAGTACTTTAATCAGTTATCTTAATTCAATAAAAATGCATTACCTAGTATTTTGGTTTTTGAAAGTTTTATATATATTAAATCAAAACTATTAGAAGTAAGACAAATGTAGTAGATTTTCTCAAAAAAAAAAAAAAAAAAAGTTGTAGAATCAAGACCATTTAATAGAGTGAGAATATTAAATGTATGTATTAAAATGCCTCGAATATTCATATATATTAAAAAAAAATAAATAAAAAAATAAAAATAAAAAAACAGAACAACAACAAACATTAGATAAAAAGAGATCCAAAATTCTTATTTTCTTCAAATGGTATAACCACTTTCATTGCTTGGTTTTCTCTATAAAAGCATTCTACAGTTTTAAGGTATCCGTATGGTTGAAGAAGAAGATCATACATATTACATCAGATGACAAAGCGTACAGATTCATTAAAAAAATAATAAAAATAAATAAAATAAAAACCAGTTCAATTGACCTAAACTCATGGTGGCAACTACAGACTGCATTAAATAAAACAATTTCCTAACCTATTTCTTGTCTATGCATTCTTCTTGGATGTAACCCCAAAAATAATTTGTGGAAGCCTGTTTTTTTTTTTTTTTTTTTTGATAAGAAACGATTTCATTGATTCATGAAATTACAATTTTTGGGAGCCTGTTGTTGACTGAGAAAGCAAAAATGAAGAATATTATTACTTAATTTATTTTTTATTTTCTTGAGAGAGGGTTGGCAAAGATTGGTATTACTTATCTTCAAAGTAATTGGAACTTGAAAATGGGCTCCCCTCCCCTCCCCTCTTGGTGGTCTAGTAAACCAGATTATTTTCATTAAGAATTGCCACAACCCTTACAAGGACAATTAAGGCCAAAAATTGTTCTAGTTCAATGATTCAAACCTCTAACATTTTAGTTGAGAGTCTTGATAGAAGTTGGCATGAAGGCAAGGATGAAGGGCTGAGAAGAAACTTGTAGGTTGAAAGTTGGACTTACCTAAAGAATAAAATTGATATGGTAATTGTGCAAGACCTTGAAATCTAAAAAGCTTCTAGGTTTTTTTAAGGCAAGTTCACCTACCTCAAGCTGAATAATAGAGCCCTGAAATTTAAATGCCCAAGACAGAGTGAGAACAAGAAATCCTCATTTGATCATCCTTCTTCATGTTCATCATCTTTGGCTTGTCATGATGCTCTGCAAATTATATTACAAATTGGCTTTCATAGTTTTCCTGGTAAAATGTGTGTTGTGCTCATAAAGATGTTCTACTAGAACCCCTTTTATTGGATATACCCTCTCTGTAAAAAAAAAAATCTCTTTCTAAAGTTTCTCTAGAAACTCTAGCCGCTCATTTCTTTGTTTCCTCCTCCAATTGCTCGAGATTCCAAAGACATCCACTTGGCATCTCACTGTCGAACGAAAAGTAGTGTTTACTCCATGGAAGCTCCGTAGTATCTCACGATTTATCCTTCTTCTTCACCGACCATCATCATAAATTAGAGGGAAATAACATTCATACTTATTTGGGACATGCAAGCTTCACCATAATTTACCTAGTGTTTCTTCCTCTCTGTTGAGTTTCATCTGTTCTTCATTGGTGTATTGTATAAACTTGTGTTTATCACCTATGTATAGGCCATTGTACTCAGTTATTTTTCTCTTTTATCGTAGTTTGATAGGTACTTTGTAGCACTTTCAACGGTCAATGAAATTGTTTTGTTTTCTAAAAAGAAAATTCTGTTTGAATTAAAAAAAAAAACAAAAGACTTCATTGATCAAAACTGAACAGAAACCTACAGGGCTTTTTTGGTGATTTTGTACTGCATACAACTTCCAGTTGAAGCACTCTTAACTAGATTTGATTTTTGTTTTTTTTTTTCTTTGTAATTATAGTAGCTCTTTTTTTTAATCTTTTATAAGAAATCTTCTATTGAACAAATGAAAAAACACAAGGACATACCAAAAACAAGCCAACTGTTTGATCAACCACAATTATAGTCACATTAATTCTTATGTTCGATCCGTGGTTCCTTTTTTAACACAATAGCTCTTGGCTGAGAGTTTTTTCCCTTCATGAAATTTTGTTCCTTATTCCAAAAAAGCAAATGAGTATTCATCACCATATAGGAACATATAACTCACTCTTCATACTATTTCGACAATTTTATCCAAGTCTTCATACTTCAATCCTCATTTTTAACCTGTGCATTAGCTATCCACCAGACCTTTACCCTATCTGCATGAAACTACATGTGTCAACTGTTACCTACGAAAATGGAATTCTTCATCCCCCTATATGAACAGTCCTAAAAGTCCAATCATACAACTTTGTAACAACAGCAGAGCTTTAAAGACATCTTGGATAACTTGGTAATCAAGAGGTTACAGACTTACAGGTTCAAATCCTCACACCTCCAAATGTTGATGAATAAAAAAAAAACTTGCAAGAAGAATGTACATATCTACTCGTCACTGGTGTATATTGAATACAGGTCTACTTTAGATGATTTCATCCATCCATTATGGTGCCCCCTATATTCTCCAAATCTTATGTGGACACCCCTTCAAAGTCAAGACCAAGTTTTTGTAGTTCTTGGCTATCCTCTCAAGGATTTGACTGGGTAGGATGTAGGAAAAGAAAAATTGGTCAGAAGAAATAGATTCTTGGCCCCAATTTCCTGGCTATAAAAAAGAAAGGGAAGAGATTCTTAAGAAAACCTGGGGTCATTAGCTTTACTGTCTCCTGATGACGGCACTTTCTAAAGTTATTTCCTAGTTTTCTTTCTCAATCTTGAGATCTCCCTCCCTACGGTTAATTTGAATCAATTTTCTTCCACCTTCTTTTGCAGTTGTTCAAGACTAATGATTTTTTGTTTCTCGTCACAAGAAACAAACATTATGCAATCTATGAATCTGAATCCTACACATAGAATTGAAGAACAAATCACTTTAGAGTTTAGATTCAATTATTCGATAGTATGGAGTTCCATCTCAAAATCTATTGATAATGAGAGGACTAGGAATAGTCCACATATCTTATAATTTATAAATGTTAGGAGGTATTCTCACTTTTCTAATGTAAGATCCTCGATATGCCCCTTAAAGATGGTGCCACTTCGGACTAACTAATCTTGGATCGGATTGAATCCCAATTTCATTTTTAAGGGACCGAATTCGATAAAATGGATTCCATCTCAAAACTAATTGAATATGAAAGGAGTAGTCCACATATCTTATAAATGTTAAGAGGTATGTATGATGCTCAACATCAATCAAACTCCTAAAACTAAAACCCAGAGGTAAACGGAGAGAAACATAGTTTTGACTTTTGAAACAAAAGAAACCCAGACAAATAACCAAAAATAATCAAGAACAACAACAATCAAACACAGAATCCATTTCAAACGCCAGCATACTCTCTCAATCAAAGAAACCATACGATAATTAGATAATAAACAAAGCTTAAACAAATAGGCAACTTCTTATTTCATTTAGCAATTCAGAGTTGATATCAATCCGCCATAGAAGACCCTTATTCGACCAAGCACAGCAAATTTACAGTCATCTTAACTATCCAATATTCAGATAATGAGCATATATTTCGAATAGTAATTTAATTTCTGAGTTACAGCCTCAGAGTAAAACAACACGAAATCAACCACACAGGGAAAAACACATAAACTTATCCCACACAATCTAAATCTTATATGTTTAAGAAACAACACGGCCAACAATAGGGTACTTAGCTTCGAATTTCTTCTCCCAGTCGTCGAGAACGCCGATCTCCTTCTCAGAGAGGCCTTCGAGCGAAGAGGTGATGTCTTCCTCGTTCTTGGACATCTTGGCCAGAGCTCTGGTGGCGTCCTTGCCAGCGAACATGGCGTAGGCGCCGCCGGGGCCGTAGAAAGAAGCCCCTGTTGTGACGTCGAAGATCCGGCTCTTCAAAGCTACATAGATGGGCTTTGATGGGTCGGCGCCATTGTAGGCGATCAGTTGTTGAGGTGTAAGCTCCATTAGCTTCAGAGGAGTTGATCGGAAGAGCAAGTTTCTCTCGAATTGAAGAAATCGGCCTATGTTATCTTCAACTGAGGAAAAAGGTGTAGAGATGAGTGGAGTTAGGTTCATGGAGAATTTTTTTTTTACTAACTTAAATTTAGGGATTAGTTCAACTTTTTTTTTTTTTTTTTTATAGAAGATAGAAAACTTTCATTGATAGGATCAAAAGTTACAAAAGATCAATAATTACAAAAAAACTTTTCCAATGAAAAATAAGACTAGATAAACTATAGTCTTTAAAAGGAGAAGATAAATGGGTTAATGACATAGCAAGATAAGTAATCGAGTCAATGAATATTCCTGAGGAGTTTTGATTCTCCAAGAATACAGCTTCGTTCTTAGCATTCCAAAGACTCCACCAAAAAGCATAGATGAAGTAGAGCCATAATATTTTCTTCTCATCTTTAAAGGGATGACCATGAATGGTATAAATAAAAACATCTTTAATATTTCCTGGTGTCGCAGTCTTCCATCTAAAAGAGTCGAACAAATAATGTCAAATCTCATTAGCCACACTACAATTGTTGAATAGGTGAATTTGTCACAGTGGCATAAAGAACATATGCTCGGAGTCAATGCCATCCTTGGCCACTTTGATTGCAGAATTTCATCAGTGTTGATAGCACCATGGCTTAGTTCCCAAACAAAAAATTTGACCTTTTTGGGATGATGGCCGTTCTAAACTTCTTCATAGAAATTAGTTTTTTCCTTGTCATTGGAGGATGATAAAAGTAGCAACAAAGATTTTGTGGAAAAGCTTTCATCTTTAGTCAAGGTCCATTTCCAAATGTCATTCCCATCCTAGAGAGCTATAGATTCAAGGATATGGGAAAATACAGCTCATTCCAAAGTCTCATCATCGTTTAAGTTTCTTCGAAACCTTAAGTTCCAATAATGAGAGGTGTCGTCCCAAACCTCACTCACGGGTGCACGCTTAGCTAAGGATAAGTTGTAAAGGAGCGGGAATAATTCCTTATAAGGAACAGGCCCATTCAACATCATTCCAAAAATGAATGTCTTTTCCCGATCGTATAGTATATGATATGTTGGAGAGAATCAAGTGTTTCCATCTGTCAATGTTCCTCCAAGGGCCTTTAGACAATCTAATTCCTCTATGAGCAGCAAATAGAGAATGATTGGAAGGTCCATATTTCGTATCAATACATCTTCTCCAAAGAGCATCTTTCTTGAGAGAAAATCTTCAATGCCACTTAGCCAGAAGATAAACATTCTTCTTGTGTATGTCAATCATACCAAGACCACTTTCCTCAATCGATAATTTAATTTTATCTCAGGCAATGAGGTGATTCGATTTACCACCATCATTTCCTCTCCAAAGATAATTTCGAAAAAGCTATTCAATCATCTTAGTAACCTTAGTGCGAGATAGAGGGATAGGTAGTATATAGGCACATTAGCAAGAGTGGCTTGAATGAGAGTCAGCTTGCCTCCTTTTGATATGTGTAAGGTGTCTCACGATTGAAGGCGTTTCTCAATCTTTTTAATGATCGGGTTCCAAAAAGATACTGACTTTGAGTTTTCATTTAGAGGAAAGCCCAGGTAAGTGGTCGGCCAATTTTCAGTCTTGAAACCAAAGGGGGCAGCAATGCTCTTTGTGTCATTCATATCAAGATTAATGGAGAGGATGACAGTCTTGTTACAATTCACATTCAAACCAGAAGCTCTTTCAAAACTATTCACGGTATCAATCATGTTTTCAAGGGAATCTTTTTTCAAAGATGAGAAAAGGACAGTGTCATCAGCAAATTGAAGGTGAGAGCACTTGATCTTACTATTATTATGGCTAACAGAGTAGCCTTCAATGAGTCATTGTCCTCAACCATCTTGAGTTGTCTACTAAGGCAGTCAGTGATCAATATGAATAACAAGGGTGAGAGGGGATCACCCTGTCTAAGACCTCTCGATGCGTGAATCTTCCCTCTAGGCTTACCATTGATAATAATCGAGTAGTTAGCGGATGATAAGCAACCCCTGATCCATTTCCTCCATAATAGGCCAAAACCTTTCTTTGTAAGAATCTCATCAAGAAATTCCCAATCAACCATGTCAAAGGCTTTTTCAATGTCCAGCTTTATGACAGTACCTTCTTTCTGTTTCCTTTGCCATTCATCAATAAGTTTGTTATCCCTAAGGATAGTATCTAAAATCTGTCTGTTTGCCACAAAAGTAGATTTATACTTAGTGATTGTGTATGGAAGAACACCTTTAAGCCTTTCAGATAAAACACGAGCAATGACTTTATACAAACAAGTAATGAGGCTTATAGGTCTAAAATCTATGACATTCCGAGCCGTAGTCTTTTTTGGAATAAGACAAATATAAGTTTCATTCAGGGAGGCATTAATGATACCATTTTGGAAAAAATCGTTGAACACAATCTTGATGTCTTTCTTGATAATGTTCCATGATTTTTTTGAAAAATTCCCTGTAGAACCGCCTGATCCATGCATCTTATTGTTCCCTAATTCATTAATAGCAATTCCGATCTCCTCTTCATTGAAAGGGGCTTCTACAATCTTCTGTTGCTCAATCGTGATGGGGTTCCAATCTTCAATGTCGAGAGGGGAGCCCTTGTAGTTTTCTTTGTAAAAATATTTTTGTAGAACTTCAAAAATTCTGCCTCTATCTCGGTGTCAGTGACTAGGCTTCTACCATCATGGGCCATGATTTCAACGATTATATTTCTACTTCTGTTTGCCGACACACATCTGTGGAAAAATGGGAAGTTAACATCACCCAATGAAGCCATTGGGCTTTACACCTCTATCGCCAGAGTGAGTTCTCTCTAGAGACCATCTCCTGGATGTTGGTTCTGATCTCAACACGTCTTTGCAAGGCCATATAGGCTAAGAGAGCCAATTCTTATTTTCTGTCAATAACATCCAACTCCAATTTTAGGCTAAGACAAATGGCTTTGTGATGGCCAAATGTACCATGATTCCATTCTTTAACATGATGCTTTAGAACCTTAAGCTTCTGGATAAAACCATGATCAGGCCAATCACGCAAGCCATTGTCATTCCATCACTGTTCAAGCATGGGAGCAAATGAGTGATGATCCATCCAAGAATTGTTAAATCGAAACGGTGTAAGCCCCCATTTTTCTTTACCAAAGTGAGACAAATGGGGAAATGGTTTGATGCTATCCTCTCGAGCCTTCTAACAATAGCACTTTCAAATTTCAATATCAAACCATCTATGAGAAAAAATCTGTCAATAAAAGTCATAACAGGAGACTCCCTCATATTAGTCTAAGTGTAAGAGCCATTAGCTAATGGAATATCGATTAATCCAGCCTTGAAGATAAATCCATTGAACTTCTTCATCCCTCTCGTATTCGAACTATTATTATATTTTTTAGAACTTCATCTAGTGATGTTAAAATCTCCTCCCATAATCCAATGAGGATTGCATTTGAGCTTTAACCCCTCAAGCTCTTTCCAAAATAATTCTCTGTTTCGAATTTTGTTTGGTCCATATATACCTGAGACCCGAAATTGGAATCCATCAGTAAAAGAGAGTTTAAGAGTGAAGGAATATGTACGTTTAATGATATCCATGGATGTGAACACAGAGCCTTTCCATAGAATAGAAATGCCACCCGATCTACCAATGGCATCGAGAGAAGCTCAAGCAATGTTCCACGAACTCCAAATCGATTTAATAAAACTTTTGTTCATCGATCTCCTCTTTGTTTCCTGAAGAATTACAATAGACGGGCTATGCATTTTTAAGAAATCTCTTATGACGGCTCTCTTCCTGCATGAGCTCAAACCTCTGATGTTCCATGAGATAATAATCATTTATGAACCGAATTGCCCCTACTCAGCTTATATGCAGAGGATTTATCATAGTTAACATTGAAGGATAGTTTATCAACTTCTCTCTTTCAATTTATTTGTTTCCTAGCGGTAGTGGCAGATAACTTAGATGAAAGCATTTGAGCAATGTACATCCTGTTTTTTGCCAGCCAGGGGAAGAAAAAATGCATAAATGATCTAGCTTCCTCGGAGATATCAGTACCCATAGCTTCTCTCCAAGCTAAGTGAATTCCTGTAATAAGATCATGCTCGATTGTGGGGGCCTCTGTGCCATCTGCTCGTTCAATCCTCAATGGAGTTGGAAAACATTCTGTTTCTAGTTAATAGTCACTCACATGATCTTCAAAAAAATGGGAAAGAGTTTATGGTTTTTCGATACATTGAATAGCCATAGATTTATCACTTATAAGCAATGAACCAGAAGAAGAGCAACCACATTTTGTGTCAGAAGTGGGGTGAGGTGTGTTTGTGGAGAATTTGGTTGCAGAGATAAACAAAATGGGTTTGGCATTTATGATGACAGGTTTACCTTCAGTGGGCAGATAAGGAGTCTGATTCAAGAAAAGGGGGTGGGGTAAATGGGTAATTTTATTCTGCCTTTCGGTTAAAGCCAACAAATAAGAATTTTTAATTGGTTGGTCAATGGTAGTCAATGGTTGGATAGTAACCGAGATTGGGGGTTGGTTAGGAGGAGCAGGTTGATTTTTCTCAATCAGATTGCTCAGCCCAGTACTAGGATTGGATAAAGGAGTGGTCAGTTCCGACAGATAGGATGTGTAAGCCAAGACTGACCTGTGATGGAAAGGGTCAGAAACTTTTTTTTCCCCCAACTACCACCCACTTGCGCTTGGTAGCGCGTGTTGCAAGGGTTGTCTTCTTCGCAAAGCTATCGACGGCGCGTCCAGAGGCAATTGAAACTGATTTCTATTTTCTATCATCAGTGATAACCTGTAAACGATCACTAAGGATCTCATATAGGATGAATGGCTCAATTCTGATGTTCAACAGAGATGATGAAGATGATGGAAGAGAAACTAAGTCCGGTAGAAAGCCATTTTCATTTTCGGAGACTTTAATAACCGGAGCTCTGAGATCATTCTTGTCTTTTATCCCTGGAGCAATGTCAATGAGGCCCCCACAAGATTTTCCTATGATTTTAAAAGAGTCGTCGTTCCATCTGTGGAGGGAAAAAACCCTGCAACAAATCCATCTGCCATAGCTAGCAATGACTAGTTTGGAAAGCATATTGTCATCTGAATATGCAGAGAAGCTAAAACTCACACCCCAAATTTGTGTCCATCTCGATTTGTTCATCAAAGTTGTCAATAAGGCTCTATCCTCACATCTTAAAAGGGCTCTGTCCAGTAAAAGAGGCTGAATGGTGATAAAAACAGAGTATTCTTGTTTTAAAGCCGATTCAATAAGGACCCATGAGAAATGAAGCTTTTCTCAAAAAATGAGAATCGAATAATCAGGTTTCGGTCGATTGATAACAAAAACGAGGAGCGTCAATTTGTGAATGGGTAACTTGATCTATGATTGGTTTCTTCAATGTAGCAGAATCCGAAGAAGAGTGACTCTTTAATGAGGCTGGAACCGTTAAAGCTTTGTATTGAATGTGCTGTGGGGATGTAGGTGAGGCCTGTTTATTCTCCATGAAATCATAAATACCTCTGTGAAAGTCCGTCCATCCTTTTCCTTGTGGTCCCAACGGGATGATAAGCTTTTTGGTACCACCAATTGGTCCTATCTGTAATAGTTCAACAAAATAACCCTTCCTGGTAGAACCTTTTCAACCCAGTGTACTGTCCCTCTAAATCTAGTATCGTAGAAGAATTTCTGGTTAAAGGGATGATTTTTTAGGACATTGAAGGTGTCTCTAAGCCAAGGCTGAAGCTTCTTGTACAAAATCAAAAAGAAGCTTCTATCATTCTCAATCTCTATGATTCGAAAGTGTTCAATAGCTTGATTGTCATGTTCAAAGGTGTATCTCTTCCTTCCAATGCGCAACAGAGTTCGAAGGCTAACCATCCTTCAGCAAAATGCATAGTCATCGGAGAAGGGATGCGATTGATAGGAGAGAGGAGAGAGCATTTTTACAATACTTCACTTATTTGATGACATTAGTTAACAACTTTCTTATGCTGGTTCTCTTCTCAATGGATTTGTTCAACCATAAGTGTTTAGAGTAATCAAATTCAACTCAATTCTAGATTTCTTTTTGTTGAATTGAATTGGATCATCTAGTAATTGAGCTAATTAATAATAAGTTTGGATTAACTCAGTCAGTTCAAACTAAGCTAATTTGAGGTGAAAGAAAAAATAAAAAATGAATGAAATCCATTTTTTTTTAAAAATAATAATATTGAATAATTTAGTTTGATATTTTAGAAACCGAGATATATTGATTCAATTTCAATTTCTTTAAAGGAAGAATCAATATGAAAGTTGAATCGAATCGAGTATATAAATTTTAAGGAAAACCAAAATATATTTGTATTAAGATTTGATGGAACAACCGATTTAGATGTGAAATATATATAAAAATAAATAAAGAAAGAAAGAAATAAATAAAACACTATTAAAATGTTGTTTTTTAATAGTAAGAAAAAAAGGAAATCAAATTAAAAAAGAGACCAAAAAAATTGAAAAAAGAACTCAATTCTCATTGAAATTAAAATCGAATCAAAAGAAAAGCGAATCAACAGTTTTATGTTTTATTGGACATCAATTGATACCTAATTGTTGAAAATCCGATGATTCAGTTCAGTTGTCGGTTTGGCATAACCCGAAAATGAAATCATCCATAATTCAATCCAATTCATAAAAAATTAATGAATTTAATTTTTATTCTTTTTTTTTTTTTTTTAATTCATGAATTTAAATCTAACTCAACCAAGTATAAGATTTTTAAACGGGAAACATACCGCATGACAACCACTTGACAAAAGCCCAAGGCTACCTTAGGTGACCACTCCAATGACAACCACTCAAGATATAAATAACTTCATTAAGAAATGGTTAAGAGAGTTATGAGCGAATATTTTGTCCAAATGATAACTCCATTTTTTCAAATATGTCATTCATTATGTTTTAAGTAATTCTATATTCAAGCATACAAATCAGAAGTATTAATTTAGTAAACTTACCCATAATATTTTTTAATTTTTTTCAAGTGAAAGCACACAATCTTTTCCTCCCAAATAATAGTCAACTATTCATATGGTTTTGACATTAATAATGTTGAGCCTAACATCTACGAATAGGACATTAAAAAGGTAACTAGCATGCTCTAATCTTTAGTTAAATTGGTTGAGAAGTTAATTGAAGATTTAGTGTGGACGAAAGATTGCCCTAGTTTCTTTTTATCAAGGGGTGTTAGTTGTGCCCGATGGCTAGATTACTTAAAAAAAAAAAAAAAAAAAAAAAAAGAGCTGCTCTCCTCTACACCCCTCACAATTAAATATTAACACTATACTTCGGATGAAATTTTAAATATTTGACCTGATATGTGAGTAAGAAACTTTTAAACTTAATTAATGCATAGAATTAATTCTTATTTTTTTTCAAATCTACTAAAGATATCAATAGTCGAAGTGCGGACAAGCTTTTCTACACAGTCACAAATATTGTTACAAAAAATCTACAAAATAAGGAATCATTTTTCTATTTCTTTGGATTAATCCAATATGTTATCACAATTGAATGGAATAAAATCTTCCATAACCCAAAGTAAACATAGTTGAATTGATATATCAAATATTTATGGTTTGAATACATCCATCTTGATTATACTAAAAAAGGGTCTTCGATAAGGTTTCTGTCCATCCATAAAAGATTCCGAAGCTGAGTGGGATGCTTGAAAGGGAGGGATCGAAATGAAAATCCTTTTCATTTTTTCATGAGAATGATATATCAAAAACTATTATTTTAATATTAAAAATATTGCAAGTACTATGAATAGAAATGTTTTGAGTTTTTCTTTTTTTAATTAAAATTAAAAACGGAAGTTTGTCATGGTAAATCACAAGTTAATATGTTAAAATACAAATTTATTGTAGTTAGCTATATATGGGCAAAATCCAGTTGTCAGTTTCTAAAGATTTTTGTATGAAATTATTAATTTTCAACTTTTTTCAGGTACAATTTGAGAAAGAATACCACAAATTCTATATAGAACTCTCCAATAAATGAGAGTGAAATAACGATTCTCGAAATTGAACCGATAATCGTGGTATTGAACTGGATTACCACCAAACAACGTGTCATTGATCCTTTCGATAATTTTCAACTTTTTAAATCAGCTACTTAATCAATATTGTCATGATAACTTAATTGTCATGTAATATCATAAACTATTGAGATTAGTTTTTAGGCTTTATTAAATTATAAAAATTAAATTCTAATTTTTAAAAGTATATGATTCATTTCTAATTTTCTTCAAATTATAGAGAATAATTTTGTAACCTAACCTAAAAGAAATACCTCAACTTTTTCAAAGTTTCAAAATTACTTGTTCACCTTTTATAAATATTTTTAAATGATTGAAATTAGTTAAAATATTTTATGGAAGTTGCGGTGACAAACTCTAAACAGATTTTACTTCCAACATAATTTTGTAATATTTGTAATATTATCCTTCATAATTAGACTAACTTGAATTCAAATATTACTCTCTTTGCCCTTCCATATTTTGTAGAAAACTATTACTAGAAATTGACAGCATTGATGGCTGAGAAGGTTAAATGAATGAAGTGTTTCAGTATAGATTAATTGAAAACGAAGAAGATAAGGCCAAATAGACTGAAGCAATCATTTTCTTTTTTCAAACTCGTGATATCTTGATCATTGACACACTCTTATGCCAATAAATATATCGATCTTATTGACGCATGAGCTACATCTGCACAAATCATTCGTCAGGAATAGATAGATAAACTTCAATTTCGACATTAGATATGAAGAATGGGTGTGATCAAAATGCTTCTTATGAAATGCTCAACCTAGCTAATATCTACCCTTGTTTAGGGTTTATGATTTAGGGTTAAGAAATTGCAACAAAATAAACACTCATGATATGAACTCATTCAGGAGGCACAAGAATTCTCAAGTAGAAGAAGGCTCCCATCAAAGCTTAAAGGTTGGCTGCATCAGCAGGAATACTGTGGTACAAAACTTCTCTGTCTAACAAGCTCATGGAGATCATGAACAATCTTAAATACAGCATCTGGTCTGGCCAGCCTTAATGCATTCTGTGACATGGCCAGCAGCTCATCTGCTTTTGGCCCGAACCAATTCGATACAATGTTGGCTATCTCTTTAGGCGATTTTGAAAACTTCCCGCATCCGTTTTCAACGACATACGGTACATTCCCAGCTTCCTGAAAGCAAAAACCAGTAATTTAATAAACAAATGTGACTGATGGGGAAAGTAATTAGAACTCAGTCAACGGTTATGTTTGTCTTAGACAGTTACATCTCTATGATGTGTAGTGATGACTGATATGATATGCGAACGAAAAGACCGAATCACAATTCGTTAGTTTACAGTCATGGAATACTAATACATGTGTTTCCTAAAGATTTGGAGGTCTGATATGTCAATTACGAGCTATGGGAGCGTTTCTTTTCTTGTATGATAACCACGAGGTCGAAAGAAATTATTGTATTGATATTTTTGCTACATGAAAAAAATTTGGATTCCATAACCAAAAACAGTCCAGATAAGCTGACTAGAATCATAGGAACGTTTACTAAATTAATCAGAAATTAACCTGTCCAGCAATATAGGCATTCAAAATTATAGGGAGACCTCTTATCATGGCTTCAGCAATCGTACCGGGACCCGCCTGCAGAAGTAAACTTGCTGATTAGGGACGTTCATCGTTAAAATCTAACTATAGTAGCCATTCAGAAATTACCTTAGTTATAATACAATCACAAGCTCCCATGCATACCTCCATTTTTGTGACAAACCCCTTCACCTACAACAACAGTAAAGAAAATTGTCTGTTTATTTGAATCGTCTTAGGAATGAGTGTTCCTCCAGTAGTCCAGGCATCCAATCTATCCTAGAAACTAGCTACATTGAAAGCTAATCTACACCAAGAGAAAAAAATATTAATAATAAATCATGAAAGATGTAGCTGACTTTGATCAATCAAAGCCTCAACTCTAATATGCCCGAATTAGAGTAGTCGAAGCATAAAGGCGTTAGAGCATCCATTTTCTTGCTCATCAGCACTTCACTAATAACATAGAAAGAGGCGAGTTAAAACCAGTTCCTTAAAAGTTAATTTTGCATTTCAAGATTTTTCCCATTTGAGAGCTTGCATAATATCTATATCGATATATATCTGTATAAGATCCCTAATTAGTGCCTTATTATTTAAAACAAGAGCTAATCATAAGAAAGTAGAACAATATATGTGATTTTGAAAAACTAATGCATGAGTTGAGATTCCCATGTCCCACAAACTCTTTGAAAAAGTAAAGTTAAAAATGGCTCACAGTCAAAAGTGAGTTAAACTCACAGTAGAATTTAAGTAATTATTAGGATTCCATCAATGAAGAATCTCGTGTTCATTGTTTCATAGTTAATTAAGAATATGCTAGAAAATGGAAATCTAAATGGAAATCTATCTTCCGTAAAGATACAACTCAAGACTGTGCTATTTCAAATCAACAAAATCTATCTAGGTCTAGAAAAGCAATATGGGAATCCAAACTTACGAAAACTTGATAACAAGTAGTATTCAAAGTTGTGATCTAGGCTGAAATGAGGATTATAGACAGTTCAATACCTGAACAGGAACCTTCCAATCAATTGAAAGCAACCTGCCAGCTAGTTTTTTGTTGTTGCCACAAATCACAAGAACTTGGCCTATTGGCTCTCCGTGATTTTCATCGAACAACGCATTGCTCAGTGCTTTAGCTGTAGCCTCAATAGGACCCATACCTTCCCCTCCTCCCATGAGCAACACGGCAGGAAGATTTTCATCCATGCCTAATTCTTTTCTCAACTCAATCTGTGATCATCAAAGAAGAAGCAGGCTTTAATTCAAAAATTAGACAAGAATTTTATTCAACGAAGCTACAGCAAATATATAAAAGAGGCTCATTTTACAGAAAAATTTCAGAGTAAATAAGGAAAGTGTTCCATCCCACTTGTGGTTGCAAGAAATATACAAGGTTTATATTATGCTTGCCTTGAGGATCTAAAGAGTTGAGCATTTAATGTACAGTAAGGAAATCGAGGAATTTGAATAGTAGATCATAAACAATTCACAAAGTCCTAAAATAGATGGACTTAGATTCTTTAGATAAACAAATAACATGATAAATGACAAGTAATGCAGAGTGGTATTGAAGGCAAACACAAAATCTTAGATCAATAGTCTACCTTCGGACGAATAGGCTTTACAAAGGAAGGCCTTACTGGAAGGCCATAAACCTTTAATTTGGAAGGCTGGAGTCCAGCTTTCAAAGCCCTCTTTGCTACCTCCGTAGATGGGCAGTAGCATCTTGTTACAAGCTTATGAAACCTAAACAAAAGAGCACAGATAATTAAAACTTTGCCATGAATAAGGGTCGATAGAAATACCAAAAAGAATGACTAACCATGTCGGGTGGCAGGTGCTCAAATCCGTGATTACCGTGGTGAAAACTATTTTATTCAAGAGGCCTTTCGACCTCAAAATACGAAGGGGAACATGCTGCATCAGAGGGTGTACACTGATGATAATGTCTGGCCGATATTTCATCAACCCTTTCGCTACCTCTCTGGGAGATGATGTACAAAATTAGATAAATCTCATGAGATAGAACAACTCAAAAGAACCAAATTGCAAATAACCAGCCTATTTTTAGAAGCAAACTATCAGTGGTAGAGGCCGAAACACTCACCGTGCTATGAATGTTGAAGTTGCAGCAAAATTTGACTGGTGAATCACTTTTGGAGCAGTCACATAGTAAGTCATTTTCCACAATGTGCCATGTTTCACCAAGAAGTTATAGCTTCTTGGTAATTGATTGAATGGCCAAGGAGTATGCTCCGTCCATAAATCAGTTACAAACACCTACAATCGTTCACATTTGATGAGGTAAAGCAAAAATATAATATGCTTTCCTTAAACCTCCAATGAATCATTTTTTTGATATACATGAATATCGGGGCCAGCTTACACGCAGCTTGACTATTATCACGATACATACTAACTACTAACTGACTCTAACCTGTAGGAAATTAATTCCTGGGCAGTTGGACACCGATTGAACACATCAACTGTTAATTACTTAAATTCTCTTGACCATTAGGTCATTCCAAAAGTTAACCTCAGATAACTCATTGTAAAACTGAATGTCACAGGAATGACATTCTAAACTAGCAAATGGGGACATTCAATTGATTTATTGCAAATTCAACACACACTAAGAAAATTAAAGTTTAACCACAAACCCATCAAAACAAACCTCATAATCGTTCCCAAATTCCTCATTAAAGGCAGCCTTGATTGCCTCAGCAGAAGCCCGATGACCACCACCAGTGTCGCTCATCAAAATAAGAACTCGTTTGGGGTTCTCAGCCTTAACTCCATTCAATGGCAGCGCCCCATCCTGCGAAACACCGAACCCATCATCTCTAATCCCATTAGCTTCATCCGAAACGCCACGTAACGAAGCAAACCCAAGTGGGGGTTTGTCACAATGGAACCGTATAACACTATTGAACTCATTCAAAAACCTTCTTATGCTCGAACTACCCCTCGAACTCAAACTCAACAAAACACCCGACCTGGGCTGCCTTTTCGCACACTGAAAATCCCCAAGCGGGTTCAAATACACCGAGTTTTGCAAGTTCGACAATGACCCAGAACAGCCATTAGAACTCAAGCTCAAAAGCTTAAACCCCAATTGAGAAACAAAATCGAAAACAGAACCGTTTTCTTGGACTAGGGTAGATGGATTACGCATATTTCGCAGCTAAGCTAAGAATCATGGAGATCGACGAAATGGGTGTTGTGTAAAATCAAAAAATGGAAAGATTTTCAAAAAATGGAAAGATTTCAGACGGAGAAAATGGAAAGAGGGTTGTTGGAAGTTCTTGGAGAGGGACGTTGTGGGAGTGATTCAGAGCCACAAAGAGAAGATGAAGCGAAATGCGGGGTTTGTGGATGAGTACTTATATTCCTCTCTTGGGCGTCAAAATGGCGCCTAGTTTTCACAGCTCGCAAGTTCACGATTGAAAAGTATATTCCATTAGAAATGGAAATTGATACCTAAACACTTTTGGATAGGACACGATTCGTATTGGGTTTACATTGGTCATTTCCTACTCCACCGGCCATTGTAATTCTCTTTCAAAACCCAATAAAATTTAAGAAAATTTTAGGTGTGTTCTTGATTTCTCCATACACCCATTTGACCCGGCAGTCAAATTAATCTAAATTCATAACAAATGATTTTTTTTTTTTTTTTTTGACGGAATTTACTCGGAATAACAATTTTGGGGTTTTTTTCTTCTTTTTTTTTTTGGTATAATACTGTATGTATAGCAGATTTGTGTACGTTTTTTTAATTTTCCAACTTTGTTCTTTCTCCACTAAATAGTTGTTGAAACTATCATCGTAAATAAAAAATTTATTAAAAGGTAGGTATTTCAGTCATTTTAGAAAGACAATCACATTTTTTTATTGAATGTATAATTATTTTTAAAAATTGTTATTGATAGTATTTTTTATTTTATTTTATTTTTTCATAGAAAATCCTCCTTCTTTTTATTACAATCGTTATCTAATTTTTTACTTTAACAATATTTAAGAATTGAAAGATATGAACTCGTAACATTTTAGTTATCAAAATATATAAAATGTCATTGAAATTCTACTCCTTTGTTAATATTAGTAAATATTTAAGCTTTTTAATTTTATGTCTTAACTTATTAAATTTGAGAATAAAAATAGCTTAATATATGACTAAGAAATTTGAGTTCAAATACTTTACCCATTCAGTTTTCAACTTAAAAAAAACAAAAAACAAAATTATAAACTTTTAAAATCATATATTCCATAAACATTTTAAACTAATATTAGAATAAAGAATCGCCGTGACAATTACCCAAACGCTGGTCATTTAGAAAAGGGGATTTTGCATGTATAACAAAAAAAAGTAAAATATTTTCATCTATAGCACAAAATCAAAAATAATTCATTTGTAG
>JBBMKA010055688.1:0-18382 GCA_037833695.1 Sechiopsis laciniata
ATCTCTGCGCGGGCCCGTCCGCGCGCCTGGGCGCCTGCGCGGGCTGGCCCGAGTACCCTGGGCGCCGGCGTGGGCTGTCTTGAACGTCTTCGTGGGCGGTTCGGGAATTCATGTGGCCTTATGGGCTCGTCACTACTTGGCTCGATTGTCCATTCTTAACTAAGAGTGGGCTTCTTAGTGTCTTGGGCCTCGCTCCACTAGTCCGAGCCAGCTGGGACGACCCATTATTTCAGGCTCAAATTCACCTATAACATCAAGTATTTGAAAAAAGATAAAAATAGAAACTATTTAATGAATTTTACCTCGAGCACCATGATTGCAGAACCAGAAGAAGTAGAACTGTGGAAGACGAAGATGGCGCTACACGAAGAAACGCTTTGCTGCAACATTTGCTCGTCGCCTTTCGCATTATTATATTTTTTTATTTTAAACCAATGATAAGGCGCCACGTGGTGCATCTCTCTTCAAAATGACATTTTAAAAGAGAGAGAACGATTCCATACGACGTCGTCCGATAGCTACACGATTTTCTTCTAACCATGGGATATAAATGTAACCGGGTAAAGAATTTGAATTTTATTTTTAAATGGGTAAACTGTAAATTCCTTTTTATTTATAAAAAAATATTGTTAAAATATCATTTTGGTTCTCCAACTTTCAACATTATTCTATTTTAGTTCCTAAATTTTGAGGTGTTCAATTTTAATCCTTAGACTTCGAGTATTGTTCAATTTTAGTCCCTACATTTTACATTGTTTAATTTTAATTCTTCAACTATCAATTAAGGTGTTCCCAAGGAGTGGCACAACGATCGAAAACTTAAGATTTTAAAGTGTGCTCTCCTTAAAGTTTCAGATTCAAAACTTGCATGTATCATTAATTTGTAAAAATATTTTGCGTCTCAATTCCTTCAATGTTTCTTAATATTTGGCTTAAGACATTCGTAGTTAATGTGAGTATAGTGGAGCAAAACTCTACGTTCCAAGTTTCAAAAAAAAAACTATCAATTAAGTTGCTCCTTTTGTGGATTATTAATTAATAATTGATTTGATGATTATTTTATTTTTGAAATATTATTTATCTTCTCAACTTTTTACTATAATTTTTTTTTATCTCTTTTTAAAAGATATTTGAATTATTAATTCATTTATAAAATATATATATATATATGGTAACACTCTAAAAACTTCTAGTTACGCTCTAATTAAGAATAACAACTAGAAAATGATAAATGTTGTCTCTAGTCGAGCTACCACTTCTTATAATCCACTGTTTACAGCTAAATCTATTCATCTCAATCTTATATGAGTTTGTTCAATTTTTTCGAATTAAGAAAGTGAGTTGGGACATGATTAATAAATATATGAAGTAAAATGGCAGTGACAATTTTAAATCTTTTATAGATTGAATTTTTGAAGTGCAAATCTACCCGTTCCAATTTGTCAAATAACACGTCTAAAAAGGTAGTTTAGAAAAGAAAATAATGATAATAATAGCAAATAATGATAATATATTGGTTGAAATATTCTACTTAAAAAATAAGTTGATTTATGGCATTCTGTGTCATTTGAGTTCTTCCACTTTTTTATCTACCAAACATTTATTCATCAACAATTTGGTGCACTATTACTAAAACAAAATTTGGTGCACCTTTCACCATAAATTAAGTTTGCAACCAAGAAAAAGGTATATGCACTTGACTTACTCGAGTAAAATTCCCATGGATAGGAATTCTACATTTTACTTATATAGCATCATTAAATGTCACACAAATTTATTTTTAAATATATTGAAAAGTATATAAAATTTTGCGGCACCTAATTTTGTTGCATAATTAAATGATAGAATTCCCTACACATTTATGTGTAGAGGAGTTTTATTCACCTCTACAAAAATAATATGTTGACCAGGTAAATATTTTATTTAACTTTATATATATATATCAATTTGAGGGTTAAACTAAAAAAAAAACATCCATAAAAAGATGATGATGCTATTGCAAATACATATGTATACATGCATGCAGATATACATGCTTTTATACATGGGCAGAGCTATGCTTTTATATATGTACATGCATGCAGATATATATATTTTTTTAAATCTTTTATTTATATTTATATATAAATCCATTCTTGTTTGTACTTAGTTAACATTTTTTTTCCTTTTTTTTTTTATAAAAATCATTTATTTTCTTTGGGTTGCATGTACCTTTGTTCTTTATTTTTTAATTAAATATATTTTTCATTCTTTTCTTATCTCTCCCTCTCCCTCCCTCTTTCTCTATATATTTTTGGTGCTTTATTTTCCTTTTTTTCTATATGTTTATTAAAAACTATTATGAGATTTTTTTAGGAATATGTTAAATTGGAAAAGTATTTACAATATTAGGTAAAAAAAAAATAGTAATCATAGACAAACATATGGTATAATTAGTACTCATCATACGGTATTATTAATACATAATATTATATTAATACACAATACTCTATTGATAACGTATAATATTGTATTAATACCCTAAATTATACTGTATAAAGAGTATTAACCATGCCGTATGTTTGACTATGGATATAAATATTTTTAAAATTTGTCTAGATCTGCAATTATTTTGTAAAATTGGACTATTCACCATAATTTCCCAATTATTATTTTATTACTTAAAAATATGAAATTTTTCTTATCAATTTTTTTTTTTTTCAGAATTCTTATCTATATTTTACTCTTATGCTATTTTTATATAAATATATATGATAAAACATGTTTTCTCTATAAAAAATACTTAAAATTTATAAAGATTTTTAATGTTTTTAAATTAATTTTATTATTTAATTTTATAATAATTTACGTAATTAATTTATTTAATATTTTTAAAAATTAGGGACCTATTAGAAATAAAAGTTAAAGTTTAAAAACTTATTCAAGAAGTTTAAAGTTTAAGAACTTGTTAAATATTATATTGGAACTTTTAGAAATTCATTACGGTAAGGTAAAATTGAACCATCACATTTAGAATAAAAAAAATGTATATACTAATTTTTGGCCCCCAAACAAAAAATCGTGGATCTGCTCCTGCTTTTATATATTATGATTATATAAGAGAATTAGGTACCACAGAATTCTAATTTGTATGACTATATATATATATATATATTTTATTTTTTATTTTTTATTTTTTATTTTTTATTTTTTATTTTTTATTTTTTGAGACAATATTAAGTGCTATGTTTAGATTAGTATAAGAGAATAATAACTAATGCATTTATATATACATACCCCAAATTAGAATGAAAAAAAATAATAATAATACAAATTAGATGTGAAAACTTAGTATCATACTATTTTAAGTATGGCTTGAGGGGAGAATCATTTTTTGGTAATTTTACCCTCAAACCACACTTTAAATAATTACAAACATTTTTATTGAAAGATACTTTTTTATTTTTTTTTAAAATCACATAAAGTTACCTCTATAAAATTAAATGTCTTTAGGCCATTTCAATAAACACCCACGTAATATAAAAACAGTTTTGTAATAAACATAAAAAAGCGTTTGTATTTAATAATTTATTTAGTTAAGTAACAACTAATATTAAATCAAAAATCATTTTCCCTAGAAGTTATATTTTTTACTTTTTAGATACATGCATAAATATTAAATTGATACAAAAAAAAAAATAATAATAATCTCCTCCGCTGCTATTAAATTAAAATATTTTTATTTTTAATTAAAAAATTATATTATTGAATTTAATAAAAATTAGAAGTATCTTTTCACATTCTCACATAATATAAGTGATGTTTGCATAAATTTTACTTTTATTATATAATATAATAAATGTATGTTGATTAAGGGAGGTTAGAATATGAATAGTTTTATTTTTTAATTTCTACAATTTAATTTATTTTGAATGATGGAATTTCAAAAGTTTATAATTTTGATCTCTACAACTATATATAAAGAGAGATGTCTTCAACATTTTCTTACCAACATTTGAGCTTTCTCTTTTTTGCTTTAAGAATAAGATTGCTTTCTTTTTCACTGTTTTAAAAATTATTCAATATTTTTTATGGATTATTTTATTAACCTTCATATTACTTTTATTCCTGTTGCAATATTGATTCGTTGAATTTTAAGCACATACTTGAAGATAGGAAAAATGAAATTCGAGAATGATAAAATAACTATTTGAAGTTATGTGTAGGTATACTTTAAGTTAAGTTCATTAACCATGTTTTTCATATATATATATAGAGAGAGAGAGTTTATTTTATTAAAAAATAATGATATTTGTTATGAAAATTTGTATAGACTCCTTTTTTCTTTTTTCTTTTTTAAATCTATGAATATAGTTGTAACACCTTAGTTGTTCCTTTTAAATATATTTATGTTATTATTTATGGTTAAATCATTTTCAACCCTTTCTTATTCTTTTTTAAATTCATAATATAGTGCTAAACTTAATTGTATTCTCTTTTATTTATGCAAAAGCAACCATCATTTTTTTAAATAATGCAAATGTCTATATTGGGTCAACCTTGAAATCTATTTATTTGTTTTGGGTTTATTTACTTAAAGAAGAGGGGTTTTTGTCTTTTTATAAAGGATATGAGTTTTAATTGTTTTGGCTCATCAACCTATAAACCAAAACCCCTTTCCTCACTCTCACACGCACCAGTTAAGCAAAGACAAAGCAGGCCCTCACATACACCGTCCATCATCTCCTGTTCTCCATCTCATCGTGCACGTGGCGCTTGCTGGTCAAGTGAGGAAGCTTCACGCAGTTTTCCCAGCAGTGTTTCTCTCTCCTTACGTTGCAGGACCGCCTTCATCGTCGGCAATTCAGCCGTCCTCGCCTCTTTCACACGCGTTCCAGCAAGCGACGAATAGCCCTTTTGCGAGTTACTTTTCGGAGGGTTCAATTCAAGCTTGTGCTCAGTCCACCCTCCATTTCTGTGGTAAGTTTCTCATGTTTGTACACCCTTTTCAAACCCAAACACCATGGTTTTCGACGAAAAAGCTTCAAGAAACTCACTTCTTCTTTTGTAGTTTCGTGGAGCTAGAGAGCTCCGTTTACAATTCTGAGACCAGTTCCGTACTTAGGGAGTTGAGGGCTTCGAAACAAGGTAAGGTTTGCTGGTTTTAATGGAGTTTTCTGGTGAGGGGGGTTTTTTGAAACCCATTTCTTCTTTTGCAGTTTCCCTAAGCTAGAGCGGTCCGTTCGCGATTCAAAGACCAGTTACGTGCTCAAGGTGACGAGACGAAGAGTTTGAGGTAAAGTTTGTTGGGTTTGGTGGCGACGCGCCGCCGTACTCCAGCGACGCATCGCCAGCTCAGTTTTTCGACCCTGTTCGTGCAGTGAGCTCCGTTTTGTCCAGTTTGGCTTCGATTGCTCGTTTCATTGACTTTTACTCATTTTGCTATGTTTAGGTGCTCTCGGGTTTCACCGACTCGACTCGTTGTTTAGATTGTGGGTTCTTATGGTATTTCGATCAAGTCATCGGGAAGGTAAGAAGTTTCATTATGAACTGGGTTTGTGGCTTAAAGCATGTGAATAGTGGCATGTTAGGATTTACGAGAATTAAATGTTGGATGACTTGTTACATGTATGTGTTGGTGCTGTGATTCACTATTTGAACCGATTATTACTCGTGGTAGCATGGAATCGTGTATAGCTCGTAAACTGTTAAGTCCCTGTTTGTTGTGTTCTTGTGATCGTATCGTCATTCCCCGATTTATACCAGTTGCGCGTATACGTGATGAACTGCTTATATGTTTAACCTTTCGATTGACTGGATTGTTTTGGGTTGATGCATGTTTCTATGTTGTTGGTTCCATCTATGTTTGACTATATACGTGCTGCCATGATTATATGCTCGGTTTCTCTGATTTGTCGCTTAAGGGTTTGTTCGTATTATGTTATGTTCGACGTTAGCATAACTAGGCCAGTTATCGTGTTGACCATCTAGAAGAGCAGCTAGCTCACCATTTTAGGACTTCTATTTGCATGATCAATATCGTATTGTTACTGTGACTCGCTAGTTCCCCTTAGGAATCTTTTTTGCTTTGACTCATAAATTTGATCAAGGGGTCGGATCTCATCCACATGTCATTTGATGTGCGGAACAACGAGTTCTTTGGTTGTGGAGCACACGTTGCAGGTTGCACCAACCCTCGGGGGGCCAGGTGCACTCGCCTAGGCTAGGCTAGATCTCGTGTGACTCTAGTGCTAGTTATATCTCTCTATTTGTACTAGTGGAACCTTATATGCTGTGTGCATGGTCCCATCAGTTTACCCGCCCAGTACGTTGGAAGGGGAGCCGATCATACCTTGTTTGACCCTGAGACTACTGAAAGAGGCCAATGGGACAGATGAAGGCGTAGAGGAATACCCGTCGGTGAGCCTGCACGTATTTTTATAAGGATGTTGTCTGCAGGCAGGTCTATCCTCCTGCATGCTGGGGTTAACAGCTAACGCCCCGAGCCTGAGGTTTAGGAAACTTGTAATTTCCCTCACTCGTGGCTCTCACTGACAGGGTCAGGTGATTTTGCTGACACAACTCGTATGTCATTGTCTTGACCCGAGGTTTAGGGATCATGTGTGGTTCCCTCACTCGTGGTCCTCTCCGATAGGGTAGAGTGACTTTTGGCATTTATGTATGCCCTGTGGATACGCTATCAGAGTTGCGCAGTGGGAGCATGGCGGGTCCCTAATGTAGGTTAGGTTACCCCTGGGGCATTCGGGTATGTCTCTGTTGATACGCTATTAAAGTTGCGCGGTGGAAGCATGGTGGGTCCCTGGCAAAGGTCAGGCTACCCCGAAACATTGTGTATGTCTTCGCGAGCACAGCGTGGCAGGTCCCTGGCTTAGGTCAGGCTACCCCGGGGTATTTGTGTATGTCTCCGCTGATGAAATTTGGTGGGTCCCTAACAAGGTCAGGCTACCCCGAGACAATTGTGTTTGTCTCTTCAGACACGATATGAGACTGTCGTGACCCAAGGTTTAGGGAACTTGTGTGTTCTTCCACTCGCGGTCCCTACCCTGACAGTAGTCAGATGATTGCTCGGCATTTAGCTATTTCTTGCTCACTGCTTGCACGCTGGCAATTGACATTGTTTGCTCGTGACTGGCCCAAAGGTCGGGCACGCATGCACGAGGTACTTAGCTTCAGCTGTCGTGTTTTTTAACTTGTTCCTGTTTGCATGCATAACCTCATGGTGGGGCTCCTTACTTGGTATATTTCGATATACTCACCCTTTACATTTTCAAGTACTGATCCATTCCGAGGTGGCTAGGCTAGAACCTGAATCAATCATGGACATGATGTCGTCTTTATCATTCAAAATCACTTTTACATTATGTCGAATTTCATGTTTTTAAACTCTGTTGGACTGTATTTGTTTTGAACTATCGGGATCCCGAACTTTATTTTTGTATGTTTTGAACTATTAACTATTTTATCATGATTTTTACGAGTTTTACTTGGAAATTGCATGTGAGTATTGAATTGATTTTTGTGGATTTTAAATGCATGCACATGTAACACCTCATTAGAGTATTTTGAGGAAGTTGGGTCGTTACAAGTTGGTATCAGAGCTTAGAGTCATAGATTCTATAGACTGGTTTACGATGTAAACCGTGTGTCAATGATCATCAGCATACCAGGAGTCACCAGGTATGTGAAGTAGGGTAAAGTAAGAAGCATGTTTTAGCTGAGAAATTATTTTTTGTTGTTGTTGTAATGCATGATTGTAGATTCTGATTAGGTTTTTCCTTGTATTCGGTTTCAGCGTCATTGTCCCCTTGTCGTTATGTTTTCTGAGGGAGAGTTGCCTAGCAAGGGTACCTCGGTTCGATGAGACCAGTTCAGGGAAGAGTTTGTAGAGGCCCGCTTCGCCTCAGCTGCCGTGCCAGAGATAGGGTCTCCTTTCATCATTGAGAGGCACGAGATTTGCACTATCACCGCGCACACACGGGAGATCATAGGCCAGTCTCCTGCTGCATCCAATGCGAGCATAGCAGATGGTCAGACAGGAGTGTACACTCAGCTTCATGTAGCTCGCACCTCTACTATCCAGATTACGTACCATATGACCACACAGACTGCTAGTGAGTTTGGGACCTTCAGGAGTTCAGGCAGTGCAGCAGGGCACGGGTAGGATTCTAAGTCATACCCCGAGTTTCCCCATTTAAGAAACCACTTTGGTCTAGGGAATCTCGATCGTGCAAGAAACCAATCCCGATAGAGAGATCCTAGCCAGTCTAGGAAGCATTTCAAGATGGGAGGTCTTGGGCAGCAGGGGAGGCAGAGGTTTCGTCGAGGTCGTCGTCAGAGTTCACTGGAGGAGGCGTTGAAGTGCCGGAGGTGTTCGAGAGTTCACCAGGGGCCATGTCTGCCTAATGTGAAGGTGTGTTACTGGTGTGGCCAGGAGAGCCACTTTGTAGTACGATGCCAGATGCCATTTTCCACCGGGGAGTCTTCACGCGCATCGTCAGTCGCGCCTGTCACTCCAGTAGAGCCTGCTCCTCAGATCGACGCGTCTGTTATCGTATTTATAGGTTCTTTGCTCTCTTCGTGCCGTTAATTCATCTTTTGTTTGATTTTGCGTTCTTTGCCTTGTTATGACTACCCTTGATTTCTAATCCATGTTGTTGAATGTGTTTGTGTTTTGTTCCTTTGTTGTGTGCATTCATATGTTGGTCGTTGATCCATTATCTATGTCGTTCGATGTGTCTCTTGTTTGAAGTATCTCACATCTTTATGCTTGGTAAATTATTATAATGCTTTTTCTGTTTCTTTGGAGTAGCATTACTCTATCTGTTGCATGGTGATTGTACTATGTCTTTTGTCTCATCATAATCATATGACCTTGTTCATTCTGCATGATCGTATCACTCTGTCTTGTGCGTTCATTATGGTTGTATTCTGGTATTCGTTCTCATCATAACTGTATTACTCTATTTGTTACCATGATTATACTGCTTTACTGGTGTCTTCACGATGGTATTGCTCCTTTAGTTCGTTATGGTCATACTATTCTTATTGCTCCATCAGGTTTTTTACTACTCTGTCTGTTCATCGTGATTGTATTATTGTATTCTTTCCATCATGATTATGTCTCTTTGAGTTTTATCATGTTTGTATCGTTGTATTCATTTTTATCCTGTTAGTATTCGCTCTATATGCTCATCATGCTTGTGTTGCCCCATTTGTTTGCCATGATCGCATTGCTCTGCCTGTTCACCATGTTCGTATCTTTGTAGTCGTTCTCATCACGATAGTGTTGTCTGTTTGTTTTATCACGATGGGGTGCTTTGTTCATTCGTCATGGCCGCATTGTGCTATTTGTTTATCATGATTGTATTACTATATTTTTGTTTCATCATGATTATATCGCTTTTCCTGTTCATCATGGTTTCATTGTTGCGTTCGATTTCATCACGATTGCATTATTGTAATGGTTGCATAATGATTTTATGGCTCTTTTGTTTGCCATGTGTGTTTGGGGCTCTAGTATTGTATCAGGATTCTGTTGTCCTGCCTGTTCATTATGATTGTACTGATCTATTTATTCACTAAGATTGCATTGCACCCTTGGTTTCATTATAGTTATATTGATGTTTTTTGTTTTGGGAGTTGGAGTTGGTCGGATACGTGTATCAGACCAGCTACCAGTGTTTCGCTTGGTTAGCTTTACCCCTGTTCGAGTTCCGTGCCACGTGTGGCATGGTGTGGTTTGTTGATAACCACGCATTCGCTGACTGCCTTTGGAAGAAGGTTAATCTCAGTTCTTCTTCTTTGCCGAGCCTCGAGTTTAGAGAGCACATGTCAAGGGACCACCCTCGTTTGTTTTGTGAGCCAAATTAGTTTGTTGGGTTGCTGCAAGGTGTGGAGTCTTGCCCCGTCAGGTTGCTTGTGTTGTTTGACCGAAGTGGAGTTGAGAGTGGTGCCCGTGAGGCAGAGTTGTTATGCATTCCAAGAAAAAGTTGTAAAGTGGTAAGTTTGTTTTAAAGAATGCACGGGAGGTTTTGGGAGCTTGAATGAGTATCTCTCTCTCTCAGTGTGGTGGACCCAGCGGGGTCAGACTTTTGTTCATTTTTGGTGTCGCAGCTAAGTGCGAGTTGGTTCTGTTGTTTCAAGTTCCTTGTTAGCGTTAATGTATCAAGACCTGAGTTCTCCCAAAAGTTTCCTTGGCACTAAAACCCTGTTTACCCCAACTCTTAAAAGTTTTTGGCTTGGACCCAACCAACTAAAGTATTTAATAAGAAACACTGTTTTGAAACCAAGAATGATGACCATGATGTTTTAACATTTCAAATTGAACCTTGTGACTTTAACGTTTCGATGATTAGAATTGAATGTTTTAAACCACATTAATATCTTATTCACCTTGGTGATCTAGTTACTGGGTGAGTTTTAAAGTAGTGCAAAGTTCTATTTGGTTGAAATGTTTTGAACAACTAGAATTGTAAGTGTTTTGGTTGAAAAGTTTTACCTGGACAATTTTAACAGTAGAAACAAACGTTTTAACCAGCGTTTCAATGACTAACAATCATGTGGACCAAAGTAACAAGATGAGTTTAAACTTTTGTTCAAAGTTTCGTTATGGGTTTAAAAGATTTTGAGAAACCAGGGGTTGTTTGCTAAAAGTTGTGCGTGGCACCAAAGGGTGCATTGGACCCCTAAAGAGCAAGGAGGTGAAATGCACTCTCTTTTCCAACGTGATTTTATCTTAAAGTGGCTTTCGGGACGAAAGTCTCTTTAAGAGGAGAATATTGTAACACTCTAATTGTTCATTTCAAATATATTTATGTTATTATTTATGGTTAAATCATTTTCAACCCTTTCTTACTCTTTTTTAAATTCATAATATAGTGTTAAACTTAATTGTATTCTCTTTTATTTATGCAAAAACAACCATCATTTTTTTTTTAAATAATTCAAATGTCTATATTGGGTCAACCTTGAAATCTCTTTATTTGTATTGGGTTTATTTACTTAAAAAAGAAGGGGTTTTGTTTTTTTATAAAGGAAATGAGTTTTAATTGTTTTGGCCCATCAATCCATAAACTAAAACCCCTTTCCTCTCTCTCACACGCACCGGCTAAGCAAAGACAAAGCAAGCCCTCATCTACACCGTCCATCATCTCCTGCTCTTCATCTCACTGTGCACGTGGCGCTTGCTGGTCAAGTGAGGAAGCTTCACGCAGTTTTCCACAGCAGCGTCTCTCTCTCCTTGCGGTGCAGGACCGCCTTTGTCGTCGGCAGTTCAGCCGTCCTTGCCTCTCTCACGCGCGTTCCGGCAAGCGACGAGCAGCCCTTTTGTGAGTAACTTTTTGGAGGGTTCAATTCAAGCTTGTACTCAGTCCACCCTCCGTTTCTGTGGTAAGTTTTTCATGTTTGTACACCCTTTCAAACCCAAACACCGTGATTTCTAGCGAAAAAGCTTCAAGAAACTCACTTCTTCTTTTGTAGTTTCGCCGAGCTAGAGAGCTCCGTTTGCAATTTTGAGACCAGTTCCAGGCTCAGGGCATCAAGGGCTTCGAAACAAGGTAAGGTTTGCTGGTTTTAATGGAGTTTTCTAGTGAGGGGGTTTTTTGAAACCCATTTCTTCTTTCGTAGTTTCCCGAAGCTAGAACGGTCCGTTCGCGATTCAAAGACCAGTTACATGCTTAAGGTGACGAGACGAAAAGTTTGAGGTAAATTTTGTTGGGTTTGGTGGCGACGAGCCGCCGCCGCCGTCGTTTTCCAGCGATGCATCGCCAGCTCACCCATTGGCGCGGTGAGCTCTGTTTTGTCCAGTTTGGCTTCGATTGCTCCTTTCATTGACTTTTACTCGTTTTTCTATGTTTAGGTGCTCTCGGGTTTCACCGACTCGACTCGTCGTTTAGCTTGTGGTTCTTATGGTGTTTCGGTTAAGTCCTCGAGAAGGTAAGGAGTTTCATTATGAACTGGGTTTGTGGCTTAAAGCATATGAATAGTGGCATGTTAGGATTTATGAGAATTGAATGTTGGATGACTTGTTACATGTATGTGTTAGTGTTGTGATTCACAATTTGAACCGATTATTATTTGTGGTAGCATGGAATCGTGTGTAGCTCATAAATTGTTAAGTCCCTATTTGTTGTGTTCTTGTGATCGTATCGTCATTCCCCAATTTTTACCGGTTGAGCGTACACGTGATGAACTGCTTATATGTTTAACCTTTCGATTTACTAGATTGCCTTAGGTTGATGCATGCTTCTATATTGTTGGTTCCATCTATGTTTGACTGTATACGTGCTGTCATGATTATATGCTCAGTTTCTCTGATTTATCTCGTGTTGACTACCTAGAGAAGAAGCTAGCTCACCATTTTAGGACTCGTGTTTGCGTGATCAATATCGTATTGTTGTTGTAACTCGCTAGTGCTCCTTAGGAACCGAGCGAGGATATGGATCCTCTTTGCTTCGAGATACATGGATGAGCTGCACTAACCTACGGGTTGACTCATACATCCGACCAAGGGAATGCACCTTGTGTGCGGAACAACGAGTTCCTTGATTGTAGAGCACACGTTGCGGGTTGCACCAACCCTTAGGGGGCCGAGTGCACTCACTTAGGCTAGGCTAGATCTTGTGTGACTCTAGTACTAGTTATATCTCTCTGTTTGTACTCGTGGAACCTCATATGTTGTGTGCATGGTCCCACTAGTTTACCCACCAGTACGTTGGAATAGGAGCCAGTCATACCTTGCTTGACCTTGAGACTACTAAAAGAGGCCACTGGGACAGATAAAGGCGCGGAGGAGTGCCTGTCGGTGAGCCTGCATGCATTTTGCTAGGGATGTTGTCTACAGGCAGGTCGGTCCTCCCGCATGCTGGGGTGCTAGCACCCCGAGCCCGAGGTTTAGGGACCCTGCGGTTTCCCTCACTCGTGGCTCTCCCTGACAAGGTCAGGTGATTTTATCGGCATTCGAGTATGCCTTTGCTGACACGACTCGTGTATCGTTGCCTTGACCCGAGGTTTAGGGATCCTGTGTGGTTCCTTCACTAGTGGTCCTCCCCGACAGGGTCGGGTGACTTTTGACATTTGTGTATGCTCTGCGGATATGCTATCAGAGTTGCGAAGCAGAAGCATGGCGGGTCCCTGATGTAGGTCAGGCTACCCCCGGGGCATTCGGGTATGTCTCTGTTGATACGCTATTAAAGTTGCGCAGCAGAAGCGTGGTGGGTCCTTGACAAAGGTTAGGCTACCCCGAGACATTGTGTATGTCTCCGTGGCAGGTCCTTGACAAGGTCAGGCTACCCTGAGAAAATTGTGTTTGTCTCTTCAGACACGGTATGGGACGTGTCCTGACCCGAGGTTTAAGGAACTTGTGTGTTCTTCCAATCGCGGTCCTGTCCTGACAGTGGTCAGATGATTGCTCGGCATTTAGCTATTTCTTGCTCACGGCTTGCACGTTGGCGATTAACATTGTTTGCTCGTGACCAGCTCGAGGGTCGGGCACGCATGTGCGAGTCACTTAGCTTCAGTTGTCATGTCTTCTAACTTGTTCTTGTTTGCATGCTTAACCCCATGGTGGGGCTCCTTATTGGGTATATTTCGATATACTCACCCCTTACATTTTCAAGTACTGATCCATTCTGAGGTGGCTAGGCTAGGACCTGAATCGATCATGGACACGATGTCGCCTTTATCATTCCGTATCACTTTTACATTATGTCGAATTTCATGTTTTTAAACTCTGTTGGACTGTATTTATTTTGAACTATCAGGATCCCGAACCATATTTTTGTATGTTTTGAACTATTAGCTATTTTATCATGATTTTTATGAGTTTTACTTGGAAATTGCATGTGAGTATTGAATTGATTTTTGTGGATTTTAAATGCATGCACACGTAACACTTCATTAGAGTATTTTAGGAAGTTGGGTCGTTACAATAGTTGTTGATTTTTGTGAAAATCATAGTTTACTATATAGTATAATAACTGATCTCACATTATTTGTTATCATATCTTACTCTTATATATATATATAGTTACTTTATCTCTCCTAAACTTCATCTGTTTCTTTTAACTTCATCTATCTTCCATCTTTCTCTTTCCATTTCTTATTTTTATTTTCTCTTCTACCAGTGGTTTCTCTCTGGAAAATTATAACCCCCAAAAAAGCTAATTTGAGGGAAGAGAGAGAGGAAGCAGAGGGCAATGAGAGGGAATCAAAGAAGATAAAGGAAGCCGCTATTTCCATTTAGTCTTCATAGTCGATCTTCAAAATCCATAGCAAAATCGAACCCCCATAAAGTAAATTAGAAATGTCAATTTGAGAAAATTGAAAGGAAAAAGATAGTGAGAGGTTTAGATAATTTTCATCAGTCGAAAATTGGTGGTCATTTGGGTTTTGTAGTAAATACATAGTTTGGTGGATTTATGCAGTGCTGGTAAAAATATCTCTCTCCGGACTGAATCTCAATCTCACGGTCCACAGTGGCGTTGTACTCCTTTTTGGTGGCCATTTGGGTTTCCTAGTAAATACATAACAGAGACTATTTTTAAGCTTTATTGAAAGTTGGAAGACTAATTTTGGACTTTTGAAATTTGAGGGACTAAAATAAAGTTAATTGTATAGTTAAGGGACCAAAATTATATTTTACCCTTACATAAATTTTAATTTAAATCATAAATCAATTATACTTTGAACATTAATGTAATTTTAATTTAAATCATAAATCAATTATAACTAATAATTAATGTATAAACATCTTAGAGGTCGTGGCTCAAAAAAAGAAAATCTTAGTGGTCGGCTGATAACTCTCACATAGAGAATTATTTAGTCCTCTTTTAGGGTGCGTTATTTAGGAAATTAAGCATTTTTTTCATCACACTTGCATGCTTAGAATCACCTAAGGCAGAGAATTATATTAAAATTGCGATGCATGTTAGAAAGAGACAAGGATTAGGAAATTAGGAGAAAGTTATAATTGTAGGCTAAAAAGATCAATGTTTGATGCATTCTCGATAGCATTGCAAGAAATTCCATTCTCGCTAAGTATCTGTTCTATCGCTGCAGGTTTGGAAATGTTTAAAGCATCAGCATTATGCTTAAGTCAGAAGAAATTGAAGGAAGTAAGAATGAGTCATTTGATAGCTAGTCGATGCTGCAGCATTCAAGATTTGGCAAAGAAGTTTCTGCAAAAGCTGAAATTTTTGGGCACGCGACAGTGTGGCAGGCGGTGTCATATTTGGTCGATTTGGGAGTGGAAAGCAAGGCACATTTTGCCCTAGAATCCCAGCCGTTGATCTTAGAGGAAGATGAGAGTATATAAGGCCTCTTTTGGGGATGAATTAGGTGTGCAACTTTTCTGGAATTTTTTGGGATTGGCGAGCTGCAAGACTTGACGTGAAGAATCAGTGTTTGCAACATTTGCCTTCTGCATTTTCTTTTCTTCCTGTTTTAGAACATTCCCTTCTCCGTTTTTTGTAGTGTTTTTGTAGTTTTGTTCTTGTTTTGTAATCGTTCTGGTTGGACGTTGTTGATCAGCTGAGAAAGCTTGTTCATAGCTTCTCTTGGCTCGTTATAGCATTTCCGAAGTTTCCTTTACTATTCCGTTGTGTTGTTTGCGGTTCTTACTTCGTTTGTTGCAGTTTTCCTTGAATCTTTACTGTTCCATTGCATTACTATTTGTGGGTTGTTTTAGTCGTTGTTCTGAGTTCTGCCATTCAATGTTATCAGCATTCGCATCTTCTGTTATGGGTTTTTGCATTATGATCTGAGCTAAGCGCATTTAGGTGAACCTGAGGGTAGAGTGTGACGCATGTATCTTGGGTAAGAGGGGGATGCTGAATTAAGACATAATAGGCATTTTAAGTTATAACATGTTTCGATTGATCATCCATTCATGTTTGCTTTTCTTTTTATCTCGAAACAGAGAAGGATTAGATAAATACTATTTATGTCCATTAGTTTCATGTTAAGATCTCTTGCATGTTAGAGAGGGAGGCTAGAAATAGTCGACTCACTAGTGCGCATTTCATCATTTTTAGCTTCGAGTTTAGGTGCGAAAGCTCAAGCTGGAAGAGAATAAGTGCATCTCGAAATAGAGCATTAGACCACGTGTTGTGCGGAGTTCTCTTCCCACCATAAACTTACCCTTGTTGCATGTTAATCACACTCAAAAGTCTCTTGACCCAAACCTATCATCTCATTTGGATATTTCTTTGTGTTTCAGCATTTACGTTTTTAGTATTTCTCAGTGAACGTTGTTAGCATTTTGTATTGGATTGTTGTCTATCTGAATGCTGAGAGCATTTCCTATGTTCTGTTTCTGTTGTTAATGTTCAAAGCATTTCTGTTGCATGTTTTATGTTTAGAATTTTTTGCCTTAGTAGTATTAGCTAACCTCAATTACATACTTTATTTTCCTGTTGTGACTTTCCGATTAGTGCTTATCTAGAGATTAAAACCAATCCCTGTGGAGGATGACTTGTAAACTTATCACTTGACTATGATTGACTGCGTATACTTGAGTGTAGTCTGTTGAATGCTGTAGCATTGGGTGTTTATTGCGTAAACCAATCAGATTATTAATAATTATTTTAGGCAATTAAAAAAAAATCATCGGCATATAATTTTTTTTTCTTTTTAATTTCGGTTTGAATTATAATTCTCAATCAGATTATTAAATTTCATAAGTTCGAGAATTTTAAAAATTGGGCAACTTTCAAATTCTACTTATAAAAATGAGGAAGAGAATCATTTTTTTTTAGCTATTTTACTCTAATTAAATTATTAAGTCACAAATATATCTTAATATAAAATTAATAATAATAAAGAAAGAGTAGAATAAAATTATATTTATTATAATACCTTAATATTATATAAAATTAAATTCTAAAAAGGCTATACCATATATTTTTTGTTATTTTGCTTATAAACCAAATTAAAAATTTATAAATATACCATTAACTCCCTTCATTATTATATCATTAACCTTTCCTTTCTTTATATCCATGTTGCCTCTCATTAACGTGTGCGGTTTATGATTTTGAAATTTTTAAAAACTTTGTTTAAACCTTTTTTAAATTTTAAATGTAACATTTATTGTTGTCAAAAAAAATTTGAAGTATTACCAAAATAGATCAATAAAAAAAATTCCACTAGGTTTTATCGACTTTGTGATTTATTTTTTCTTATATATATATAATCTATATTATAAAAATTGATTACAATTTAAATAACAATTAATAATATTTTTTTATAATAATAAATATATTGGTTTGGAAGTTAGAAATTTCTCTATTAATTCATAATAGTAGTTTTTATATATATGTTACATTTAAGATTTTAACTTTTATTAAGATAATAATGAATCCTCCTTGAATAAATTTCTCTTTCTTTAATAAACTTCTAATTACATTTAATATAAGGATGCCGATCAAAGTTATAGTCCAACTTTATGCATCTATGATAAAATAAAAAATTATAGATTCAAATCATCTATTTTCAATTTTTTTAGTAATACAAACCTTACATAATTTAATATTGATTTTCAAGATCCAATTTGTGACTGGGTATATTACTTACAATTAATTAAGCAAACCTATGCGTCTACAATTCATTCAATATAAAAATGTATTTAATATAATAAAAATATCTATATATATTAATATAAGTAAATTAAAATTTGATTAATGATATTTCTTAGTTCTAATTTTTTTATTTCTTTTAAAAAAGTCAAGATAAAATAGACATGCAAGGCACGTATAAGATTTCTAGTACGATTTCAATCCACTGATTTTTGTATAATTAAAATATCTTACGATTCATAAACATTAAAAGTTACAACCAAACAAATAAGAGCTCATTATTGACTATTTGGCTTAGCCACTCGAAAACCACTCCCCACCCAAGCCAGATATCCTCCGCCCATACTTTTCACATGCTTGAAACCCTGCAATCTCAATTTTATGAATTGAACAAATTATTTCCTTTATATATTTTTTGTTTAATTTCGAATAAGAGGATAATGAGAATTTTAATCGTAGACTCATTAGACTCATTAACAATTAAAGAATTAATTAATGTATAATTCATTCAATTTGTCAATAAAAACAGAGTTCTAGCGACATTTTGTATAAATTAATATTCTAAAAAAAATAGTCAAAATTAAAGTAAGTTGGCCGAATAAAAAAAATTGTCAAGGTTTGAAATTGTGTAGCCTTTGTTTGAATGGTATAAAACGATGAATTTGACACTTGAGTTTATAATCTAAATGAGTTCATATTAAATAAACTTAATCAAACGTGTGAATTTATATAAGAGAATTTACTATCAACAGCACATTCTACTTCTTGTATTATATTTGTAGCACAATTTCTAAAATAATTCATTTATA
>JBBMKA010055699.1:0-18380 GCA_037833695.1 Sechiopsis laciniata
ATCACCAGAGCTTTAAGTACTTCTTCACCCAGAAGGAGTTAAACATGAGACAGAGGAGGTGGCTCGAGTTGGTTAAGAACTATGACTGTGAGATATTGTACCACCTGGGAAAAGCCAATGTTTTGCCCGATGCTCTGAGTAGGAAGACGTCGCACTCCACCGTTTTGTTGAGTTCCCAGATTTATTTGTGGAAAGAGTTCGAGCGAGGCGGTATTGCAGTGTTGTTGGGAGAGGTTACAGCCAGGGTAGCACAGTTGACAGTTCAACCGTCGATTAAGTAGAGGATCATTGATGGCCAGCTGAGTGATCCCAAGATGAGCAGGTTGATTGAGAGAGTTCGAGAGGACGAAGATTTTAACTTTATTTTAGCACCAGACTGAGGTTTGAGGTATAGAGGTCGGTTGTATGTTTCAGCTGACGCCGGGTTGCGAGCTGAGTTACTTAGTGAGGCTCATAGTTCCCCATTTTCTTGGCATCTAGGAGGTACCAAGATGTATTAGGATCTTAAGCAGACGTTTTGGTGGATGGGAATGAAGCGTGACATTGCAGAGTTTGTTAGCCGGTGTCTCACTTGTCAGCAAGTGAAGGCTCCCAGACAGAAACCGGTAGGTTTGTTGCAACCGTTGAGTGTGCCCCAGTAGAAGTGGGAAGAGATTTCCATGGATTTTATTTCTGGGTTGCCGAGGACGCCGAGAGGGTTTACTCAGATCTGGGTTGTTGTAGACAGACTGACTAAGAGTGCACACTTTATCCCTAGTAGAGTTAACTATACCGTGGAGCAGATCGTTCGGTACCATGGGGGTGTTGGTGAGGATTGTTTCAGACCATGACTCTCGGTTCACTTCTCGCTTCTGGAGAGCGCTCTAGAAGGGCTTGGGAACCGAGTGCAGCTTGAGTACTGCTTTTCACCCTCAGACGGATGGTCAGACAGAGAGGGTGAACCAGATTCTTGAGGATATGTTGCGAGCCTGTGTCTTGGACTTTCCAGGCAGTTGGGATCATTACTTGTATCTGATGGAGTTTACCTACAATAACAGCTATCAGTCGACGATTCAAATGGCTCAATTTGAGGCTTTGTATGGTAAGTAGTGCAGATCTCCAGTGTTCTGGAAAAAGGTTAGAGACAGGCAGCTTTTGGGGACCGAGCTATTGCAGATGACTAACGATGCAGTGCAGAAGATCAAGGCTCGTATGTTGCGGCACAGAATAGGCAGAAGAGTTATGCCGATGTTCGGCGTAGAGATTTGGAGTTTGAGGTCGGCCAACATGTGTTTCTTAAAGTAGCGCTGATGCGTGGAGTCTTGAAGTTTAGTAAGCGGCACAAGTTGAGTCCCAGGCTTGTAGGGTCTTTTGAGATCCTTGAGCGGATCGGTCTAATGGCCTACCGTTTGGGTTTGCCCCCGTCTTTGGCTGTAGTGCACAGTGTCTTTCACGTTTCTATATTGAGACAGTATGTGGCAGATCCTTCGCATGTGGTTGATTTTGAGCCGTTAGAGCTGAACGGGGATTTGAGTTTTGAGGAAAGACTAGTATAGATTTTAGCCCAGGATCGCAAGACGTTGTATAACCGGAAGATCAACTTGGTTAAAGTTCAGTGGAGGAATCAGAGGGCAGAGGAAGCGACTTGGGAGTTAGAGGACGAAATGAGGATGCATTATCTGGAGTTGTTCCAGTCTTAGGACTTTCAAGGACGAAAGTCTTAAAAGGAGGGAATACTGAAACGGCCCAGTTTTCCATTCTGGTTCTCCGGGTACGTTCAGTTGCTTTTTCAGTTGTTCGGTTGGGCAGTTTGAGCCTCTAGGGGTATTTTGGTAATTTTACCTTCAGGGGTAGTCTCGTAATTAATCAAGGTTTTAAGATGATTCTGTTAATTGCTGAGTTCGAGTTTTAATTTCGATTTCAGGTCCCCAGAGCTAGGGTTGCTATTTGAGAAGTTTGGAGCCTTGTTTGATTAAATAAGAAAAAGAAAGAAAAAGGTGGCTTCGCTAGGACTCGAAGCCAGAACCGGCTGAGGATACGTGTCGTAACCCTGTTAAACCCTTCCCTTTTGGCCGAGACATATATATACCCAGCCATTTCTCCAATTTCACCTTTTTCTCATTTTCTCTCTTTTCTCCCAAATCGCCAAATTCACTTTTCCTTCTCACCTTCGTCGAAACCTTGTCGCCTTTGCCGAGCACGAGCATCCGAGTTCGCCAGTCTAGGCGACTCCTTCCTTTCTCCTTTGCCAATCAGTTCGCTCAGCCGCTCGTCTGCCGCACGCCCTCGCTTCGCAATAGCTGCACTGATCATCAAACATGTAATCTAGATTCTATGTGCATTAATCAAAACCCTTTTATGAAGCCGACATACCTGACGGTCGCTGGAATCCTGAAGATCATGGGGGAAAACAACAACCTACTAAGTAGGTCAGTCTACCTATGACTCTGTGCTCTGATACCAATTGTCAGAACCCGTAATTTCCAACTACGTTTTTCCACGTCATGTTGACTAAAAAATAATTACAAGTGTGCAAATTTAAATCTTTCAAATTCAATTTAAGATAACTTCTCCTGTTGAATTTATTTTAAAAATAATAAGTAAGTAACAAGCCCTTGGACAAGGTATTTCAAAAACAAAGTTAATTAAATAAACAAATAAATACAGTTAAAGGCATCCATGCCCAAGTGTTACAAAACGTTTAACAAAAATAATAGGAGACTAAACCTTAGCATGACCACAAGTAACAAAGATTAGCAACTAAATGAACAGCCTAGACAGAGCTAATGCAGCAAGCTCCACCCATGATCTCTTCAACATCTCCCAGCTAACCGTCTCGGTGGTGTCTCTGATTTCCTGTGGAAAAATAAAGCCTCAGAAAGGGTGAGTATAAAAGAATACTCAGTAAGAACTCCCCAACAGGGGTACAATGCACAAAGCAGAACTCAACATGCTAGCAATACATATCTGTTCTCATCTAGACATATCTCACTGAACTGGTCAAGAAAACTGTTACATACCTTTCTCGATCAATCAACTTTATTCTCAACTCAGCTTAGCTTTTTACTTGGTCATGAGGTTCGTTGCATGACTCTTTCTTGTGAGACTCTCAAGACACTCACCTAAACTTTATCAATAATAGGTTATGAAGTACGTTACATAACTCTCTTGTGAGGCCCTTGAGACACTCACCTAAATGATGGAGTATAACAAGCTATGAAGTTCGTTACATAACTATCTAGCTCAAACACAACTTTTAACTACTAGTGTACTGAGACATCGGTTTAGGTGAGCCATCTACCTCATTCTCGGTGCGTGTATGCATACACTGCAAGGTGCTGAAAACCAGTCAGGTATAGGCCTACACAGTACTAACCTGGTCCAGGTCGACATGCCTAACGACTCGAAGAAAGGTGTCCACTGAGTCACGGTCCTAGAGGCCCTCACCAGCGATCTGAGTAAGCCTGTTCACACCTATCACCCCAAGCTAAGACCCTCCTATAGCAGGCGTACACTATGATTAGGGCCCACCTACAAGGCTACAAACTAGGCATCGTCGGAGGCAGCATGTTACATCACATCCCCGACTATCGGGCACGGGATTAAAATCCTCAACGATACCAACCCAATGAGACATCAGTACGTTGTGTCTCTACACCCTCTAGATGATGGCAACTTAAGAGTTCTATTACAAATGTTTATCAGCTCATTCTTAACAGATCACCAAACATGCTCAATATTTCCACACAGTCATCCTAATAGGATACCACTCATTACATTATAAGGACTAGCTACATACTATCACACATCATCACCAGCTCACACATTTACCAAGATAACCAAGAACATACAATGGAACGAATAACATGCCAAGACCCCATAATCCTAGCATGTTCACAAGGAATATAATTTAAAGGACACACACAAGGTTATACCCCGGTACCCCATAAGTCCGAGATACTTAGCATACAGAACATAATTAATAATTTAAGCAACATGCAAAATCGCACCCCGAGACCCCATAATCCCGAAGTATAGGACATATAAACAGTCAACAAGCAGGCAATCAACACAATCCAACAATTGCCCATGTCAGTCAACACGTCAAGTTTCACCTTGTGCAGGATCCACACAACCTGAGTAGAGAATCCTTACCTGAACTTGAAGTTTACAAAACAATCCAACAATCTCCAACAAGTAAAAACTCGAACCATAAATTAACCTATCAATTTATCTCTAATTAGTACAACACTCAAACAACCATATGTTAACGACGAGAACAATTTCCAAAAATTACCCAAAACTGAAACCCACACGGCTGTCCAATGCTCGGTGGAACATAAAACCAAGTCGAACTACGACACACACCCTCCTCTAGATTCAATCAAGAACGATGCTTCACAAAATAACTCCAAACAATAATATTAGTCACGCAACTCATCCTGAAATTACAAGTTGTACAAAACACATTGAATTAGAGATTCTTACCCAAAACTCGAACCAAAGGAACCCAACAAGGCTGAAGTGTTGAGCAGAAGGGGTTGCGGCTGCTAGGTGCGCGCGCGGCGAAGCTGACTGGCCGGAGATGTGCAGAGGAGACGGTGACGGCCGTGGCTGAGTAGGGTAGGGTGTGCATGTCGGTGCGGGATGGGCTTGGACGTGGAAGCTGGGTCGCAACTCAGCTGGGCAGGATGGTGTGCGTGCGCAGGAGAGGGCCTTATCGGCTAGGGCAGGGGACGCGCACGGGGTCTGGACTGCGCGACGAGTTCTGCACAGGCGGGTGGGTTGGATGGAGTGGATGGCGAGTCGGCGGCGGCGCTGCACAGTGGGCAGCAGTGAACAGTAACGGTGGCAATGGCTAGGGTTAAAAGTGGGTGGGGGTTAGGTCTTGGGGAAGAAGAAGAAAAGAAGAGGAATAAGGGGTTTTTTTCCCTCCTTTTGTTTAAATGTCCCTTTCTTTTCTTTTAACTTAAAAGAAAATCCATACTAAAAAAAAACCACTTAAACGGCCCTTTAATTATTTTTTTCTTATTTCAAAAACCACTTTAAATGAACCCCTTTTTCTATTTTCCCATTTTTCCAGCTTTCCCTTTTCTTCTTATGAGGCTCTTCTTTTTTTTATTTTTATTTTATTTTATTATTATTATTTTTAATTTAACTTAAAATAACTTTTAAATAGGCTTATTTTTAATCCAACTTCCCTTTTCCTTTTAAAAACAAAACACAAACTTTTATGTTAAATTATTCTCTTTATCAAAACTAACCAACTAATTCCACAATGCCCTATTTCTTGAAAATACAAAATTAACCCAAATTTAAATAACAACTGCAAAATGCTCCCTAGGAGTAAAATTACCAAAATGTCCCCTGAAGGCCATAACTAACCAGGAATGACATCGAAAAATCGGGGCGTTACAAAATCTATGCGTTTATTTCTGTTCAATTCTAAACATCTCCTTGGATAAATCACAGTCCTTGTGGAGATCCATAATTTACTTATTACTTACTGCAGACTGCGTATACTTGCGCGAGTGTGTGGCTATTGCACACGAGGCAACTCAGTTTTTCACAGCCATTAACCATAAATCACTAAGTGCGGAAGTACTTATTAGAACTGGGAAGCATGAAATCTAATTACTACTAGTGCATGATTAGCATCTTTGGCATCTACAATTTTTATCTAAGCTCACTTGCATTTCATCTTTAGAGGCTTGAAAAATTCAAACAATCAAACAACAACATTCTTTTACATATTTTGCATAACTCTCAAGTTAGTGATAATAATTCTAGACATCAATCTTATGGAGAACGATAAAATAAATACTTTTCACTTATCGTGATTCGACTGCGTATACTTGCGTATGCCTGCGATTTAACGCTTAGTTGCTAGTAATAGCATTTAAGTTTAAAATCAACATTAGAGTATTATACATAGCCAAACTTAAATCGTAATCCGGTCAAGTTTTTGGCGCCTTTGATGGGGATTGATTAATTAGAATTAGGATTATTGAATTGAGAGTAGTTATTATTTATAGAAGGTTGAACATTCGTATTTAAGGGGAACCGAGACTCAAAGTGCGCCAACCAACAGGGAAAGAAGTCCTAACATATTACCACAAGTAGCAATAAGAGAGGATGACATACAATCACTTTGCGAATTAGTATTGGAGCAACAATATCACCCCTCTGCAAACAAGTTTTTATCAGCAACTAGGCTATGCAGAGGAGCCATATACAACAAATTCCTATTCAACGTATCCTAACTAAGAGAATCAACTGCAATTTGGGGGAGATCATAGCAACATTTTTCAAGGGTAATATGGTCTATAAGGAGATCGCAACAACATGAACCATACATAGGAATCAAGGCATCATGAACCTGGGTATTCGATGTACACTCATGAACAGTCTCTGGAGGACGCAACTATAGAGTATGAGATGCGGCTAAGATGCTAGAAATGGATGAGGGAGAATGGCATCATTCTAACAACCAGGAACCCAAATGCAAGCATGAACCATCTCTGAACGAAACACTCAGAAAAAGCATAGCCAACAGAAAAGATACAAAACCCGACGATACATTTCTAAGGGCCGAAGTACTTAAAGAGGCAACATCAGTTGAATTCCACTATGAGACAGAACTCTCATGGAAAAACTTCAAGGTAGCCATGATCGAGCGAGATGAAGAGACCATAACTTTAAGGTGCGCAATAGAAGACAGAGACCAAAGGATGCGATATTAGAAATAGGAAGAAGCTTGGTCAAGGTTCGCCACTCAAGTGATTCCAAAAGCTGATAATAAGGAATTAGTTGTGGGAGGAAAGGAAGAAGGTTCCAATAATGACACTGTGAAAAACCCCCAGTGATGAAAGCCAAAACGAGAATGAAAATCCTCAATCATTTAGCTTTGTGAGTAATGAGCCTGCAATACCAAATGATTCGCGGTTAATCGTTCCAATATAGCTACTTAATTAATGGATTCTAAGCTTAACTTATTGCTAAGTGGAGCTCGAGATCACTACACGTAAGTATACCCAGTTGGATTGAGCAAGTAATAAGTATATATTTTATCCCATAGAGATTGGGGTCTGGAATTAGTTTTATCAATTTAAGAGTTGTGCAAGAAAATAAAAAAGAATGTAAGTTGATGGTTTATTAGTTTTTTTTCTAAATAATCTAAACAAACAATAAACTAATGAGCATAAGTGACAATCGCGGATATAGAAGATGCTGAATATGCAATCATGGTAAATAGATTCTCACATTTCCTCGTCTTAATAAGTGTTTTTATCACTAAATGATTTACAACTAACTCTGCTTCTGCAACAGCTAATCATACTAAATCTAGGCAACACATGCGATAGTAAGGTTATTCCTAACTCCTTAAATCATGAAAGAGATCTCACGATGAACCTATCGTAACCTACTGAACCTGCCTTCAGCTCCCTCTTTCGAGTTTACAGAAGGTTAGCATACTTAGGTAGCTAGTCGATGCATGCGTAAAAATAAATTGCAATAGATAAAAACTAAGAACCTACAACAACAACATGCATTCTATATGCAGATTACCACTATAGCTCTTACCTAACAAGACATAGAAAAGATCAACAGATAATAAAGGAAATTTAGATATCTCATAACTAAACGTTGAAACAGTTATACAATCTTTTCCTGACTAATAAAACTATAAAAACAATAGATAGGAATTGATGCGGTTGTGAAGTGTGCAGATTCCTTGTCATCGGCTCCTACGAACACCACCAGTTCTGGCCACCCTCACCAGCTCCTCGATTGCAGCTTCTTTCTCGCTATTTATAGAGTTGATTTGTTTGGCTAACAAGTTTGGGTGAGTTGGAAGATCTTGATTAATACAAGATTCCTTGATTATTGTTGGGATTTCTTGAATTACGCCAAATTGATTGCTTGATTGATTTTTTGTTCTTTCCTTATTAGCATGATTCTTCAACTACAACTGCCTTGAGTATGCATCATGTTCCGCTTGTGATCTATAGTTCGCATTGATTTGTTTCGCAGCCTCTAAGTTCTGCATTTTCTGTATTGCATCACATTTAGCATAGTTTATTTACTTTTTTTTAATTCTAAAATGCGATGCTGAGCCTCTAGTGCGCTAATTAATAAATGCATACGATTTCTAACAATTTTACCAACGTTGAGTCTTTTATAGCATGATTATTTCCCTTGAACCTTAAAAAAATGCATAATAAACTAGCCTAATTTATGCTCTATTGGAGAGCTATCACCAAACACTGAGATTCTTCATCAACCTAGCAAGGAAGAAGATGAGTTGATAACTCTCAATAGAGCGCTATTTAGGCTAATATCTTAATATATTCTTATGGTATTGTGCATTAATTAAATGAATTTTAGAATTAGAATAACATTAAGATGGAAAATTTATATAAATAAGATGCTTATATGATTTATGAGCTTAGATATAAAAGGCCTAGAAAACTAGAGCATTTTAGAGTAAAATTTAAATGTCGAATGCCTTTTGTACTTAAATGCCAAAGAACCAACGCATCGCTAATTTATTGCTATATCTATAGGATTTGGAAACATTATTAGCATCGCATTCAAGGGAATTTGGAATGCTAAAAGAATCGTGAATTACAACAACAAAGCGAACAACTGTAGAACCGCGAGATCTTCCAAGCATATTCGCAAAAGGCAAACCGAGAAGATAAAAATTAATGCAGAGTGAATCTGGAAACATTGATGCAGAAACAACATATCAGATCAAATTTCAAAGCCAAAATAACCGAATAAGGAAAGAATCGGATGCCGAGAGAATGCCAACTATCAGATTGCGAGATAGACAAACTGCAATAATCAAGGGATTCATACCTTAATCAGCAAAGACGTGATTGCCAAAATCAATAAGAGGGAATCTGTCGCGAGAATCAGGGGATATGTTACAGAAAAGTTAATGCTGATACAAGATATTTCCAAATCCAACTCATTTCTTATTTACCAAGTATTTGATTCCATAGTCCCCAAGCATTTCAAAGCCTATAAATAGGCGAAAAACCAAGAGAGAAGGTGTGCCTATTTTTAGAGTTCTTCTCCCATACTTGGAATTAGGATTTCTAAGCAAAGTTTGTGTTCCTATTGACACGGAGTCCTGTTCTTCAAGCAGCCGCCACCATTTATCTCTTTCCTTTATCGCGTTTTAGTTTATCTTTTCTACTTTGTTTTCATTGTTGTTTCGCGCAGACATTATTTCTTTCAATGAAATATTATTTATATTTCATTGCCATGCTTTATCTGTTCTTTATTATGTTTGGCTAAATATTTTCGGCAAAGGTTAAGGGTACGGGTTGTAGAAAGCATGTACTAGGGTAAAGGGAGTTGTTAATTGAAGCATGTTGAATTAGGGCTAGTTTGCATATTCAGTAGGTTAGTATTAAGTCTTTCGTACCTTAAATCAGAGTTTAGAGATAAATGCGTAACTGCTGCATACATTGCACCGGTTAATATTTACATTGAGTCGCAATGGAATTTTGGCTTAATGCAAACGAAAGCGGAAGCAGACGTTTGTTAGGTGAAGTATGACAATTACTACTTACTGCAATTTATCCTAAGAATTGCTAGACGCATCCCATAACTTTAACCTGAGCCTTACTTAGTTAATTTTACATTTTAATTTTACTTTCGCATTTAGATATTAAATAAAACCAAATCCCAACACAATTTTTTTTTTTACTTCTTGCACGACTCTTTAATTAATTCACTGATTATAGACATCAATCCCTGTGGAGAACGATAAAATATAAATACTTATCACTTGTTGCATACTTGATAACTCTCAAGAATTGAGAGTATTTGCTGCCTTATAAAGAAAATTTTGAGTAAATTCCCTAATTTGTCAGTATGAGTTGAGAAAAATTATGATCAAGCTTAGAAATGTGTTAGCAATTAGTTAAGTTCTACAATTTTCTGAGTAGAACAGGTTTTCAAGTGATTTTGTGGCATTTATGCATGAATGTATGAGAAATTAGGATGATAAGTTCAAACTCCTGATTATCGTTAATTGCTGCAATTTCAGGATGTGCAAAGTGCTAGATAGTTGGAGCATAAATTTGGAGCTAAGTTGAAGGCAACAGAAATGGCGTGACCATTCTGGAAAGGACACGTGTCGAGCATCATTGAAGGACGATGATTACTATGTGGGAGCATCTAATCTCAGCCATTGATAGTTTAGGCAGGAGCTATTAGGAGGAGTATTTAAGCTGGATCGTATTTGAATTCGAGAGGTTTTTCTTCATTTTCTCAATTTCTAGATTTACGTTTCGAGAGAATTTTTACTTTTCAGCATTTTCAAATTCTAGAGTAGGTTTTCTTTTGGTTGATTTTATTCAAACTATGTTGGAGTTCATCACAAATTCAATTCAGATTTGGAGTTTTATTGGTTCGAGGAGCATTGTTAAGCAGAGTAGAGGATTTGGATCTGAAGCAATCTTCATTTCGCAGATCGCAATAGGCTTTTTCTTCTCTATGCTTTCTGATCTCTGTTTCTTTGATTTCTGCAATTGTTTGAACTATTATCAGTTTGATTTCACAATTTTGCAAGTTTATATGATGAATGAGTACTCTATTTTTGCATTTGCTGTTGTTTTGATTGTTAATATGAGTAGCTAAATCCCTAATCGGAGGAATTAGGTAAGTAGGAGTGAAGTTGCAGTTGTATTGAGTAGGAAGATGTTGATCAATTATGTATTCATGCTATTTTAATCTCAAGTATGTTTCGTCTGATCAACCATTCGTGCTTGCTTTGTTTTGATTCCGAGAGGAACGTGATAGAGTGAACTTGCATTGAATCACATTACGTTTGTTTAAGTTTCTTGCATTTTAAAGATCAGTTAGAGATAATGATTTTACTAATGCTATTGACTCTGTTTATAATTAAATGATGTGACTCGAGAGAGAGCACAGTGAGAGTAAATCAGGAATTCACTTCTTACCAGTAGATCTCGACCCTTAAACAATTTCCTCTGAAAACACCTAATTTATTCCGATACTTGAATTTGACTATTTATTCCATTTTAATCATTCACATTGTTTACCTTTATTGTATTGTTGCTGAAGCATTTAATCTCATCGTTTGCTTTAGCATTTCATTTGTAAATTCACTTACAACACAATTACACCTCCATGTATTTTTATTCTGAGAAAAAGTTGAAAATTTACACCAAATCCCTTAGGAGATGACCTTTGAGAGAATAAAACTTGCTACAACAATGACTATGTACACTTACACATATTTGCTCAAGAATTTTTAGGTACTGCATCGAATTATTGTGATAGCATATCTTGAGTGAAATCCAATCGAGTTGTTTGAACCACGGACAAGTTTTTAGTGCCGTTGCCAGAGATTTGTGTTTGTTAAATTTTAATTTTTCGAATCAGTTTAAGAATAGAGTGTGAACGTTGAAGCTGATAAACTAATTTAGTTTTATTTTGCAAGAGCATTCTCCTGTATGGTCAGGGAAGTAATCAATATTGAAATCGATCACGAGTTAGAAAGAACATTGCATAGAAGAATCAGAGAAAATAGAAGAATGACTGTTAGACAAGAGCAAGAACCTCACGAGCAAATAATCCTCCTGTTAGAGCAAATCGAGTTGATGAGCGACAGGTTGATCCAATCATTCTTACGAATGATCGAGATAGAGCCTTACGAAATTACACTACACCAATGTAGCAGATTTACAAATAGGAACTATTAGGCCGGAAATCGCAGTAAGATCTTTTGAACCTAAACCAGTTATGTTTTCGATGCTGCAAAATATAGGCCAATTTCAAGGACTAGCAATAGAAGATCCACACCAGCATTTACGAGCATTTATGAATGTATGTGATTCATTCAAGATTCCTGATGTGACGCCAGACGACTTGAGATTAAAATTATTTGCATTCTCTTTGCGAGACAATGCGAAAACATGGTTAGATAGTCTGGATGATAAAGACTTGACTACATGGAATAGTGTAGCAGAGAAGATTTTATTGAAATTTTTTCCTCCGATGAGGAATATCAAGGTTAGAAATGAGATTATGGTATTTGAACAGAGAGATGATGAATCGATTACTGAAGTTTGGGAACGTTTCAAGGCATTATTGAAAAGCTGTCCACACCATAGTATACCTTTCTGTTTGCAGATAGAGCATTTCTATTATGGACTTTATAAGAATTCATAATTAATTCTTGATGTGTCAGCAAATGGAGCGATATTGAAAAAGACTTACAATTAAGCGCATGAGATAATAGAAAATATAGCACAGAACAACTGCCAATGGAAAAATGTTAGAAGATCAAGAAATAGTGCAGCTGGGCGACTTGAAGTAAACGAAGCAAATGCATTGAGTGCACAAATGACGACTATGACTAGTCTGTTGCAAGACATGCAGAATCCTAATCGGGAAATTGCCTTAGTAAACAATGTTCATTTTTTGCAGAATGCGTCAACAGTTGGACAATTGAAAATGGAATCATGTGTAGTATGTGGGGAAGCACATACTTATGAATTTTGCCCGTTAAACACATCATTAGTGTGTTACGCAGGAAATGTGCAAGGTAATAGATAGAACAACCAATACTCAAATACTTATAATCAGGATTGGAGACAACATCCTAATTTTTCGTGGAGTAATCAAAGTAATGTAGCAAATCCTAGTACCCAAGGACATACACAGCTAAGGATAGGAGGACCTCAACCAAGATTCAATGCACCACCGATACAGTATAACCAATGACACATTGTTTATCAGAATCATCAAAATCAAAGAGGCGGACTGCAAAAATATCCACCTGGAAATTCAATGGAGAATATGATGAAAGACTTTATGAGTAAAACAGAAACAGTTCTTCAAGGACAGCAGACCGAAATGAGAAGTCTAGAAATCCAAATGGGCCAATTAGCCAATGAGCTGAAACATAGGCCATTAGGAAAGCTGCCAGCTAACAATGAAGCCAACAGAAGAGAAGGAAAAGAACAAGTTAAGTTTATTGAATTAGTTGAAGACTGTGAGAATGAACCCACTGGAAGGGAAGATATTCAAGAAGGAACCACAAGGATGAATGGTGATGAAAAACATGATGACCATTTTGTGGAGGCAATTTCAGATGCAACACCTTCTAGAGTAAACCACATTGCAGTAGCAGAACAAATAGTCCAGAAAGAAGTCACAGATGCTTCAACTAGAGTTCATGAGAAAAGGAAAGGTAGTAAGGAAGTTGAGTTTACACCACCTCCACCACCATTCCCTCAGAGACTTAAGAAGAGGAAACAAGATGCAAAGCAGTACGAAAAATTTGTAGACATCTTGAGTGAAATTCAGATAAACATTCGATTATTAGAAGCTTTGAAACAGATGCCGAATTACATGAAGTTTCTGAAAGAGGCATTGCTAGAAAAAGGACATTTTAGAAGAGTTAAAGTTAGTATCATTGAATGCTGAGTGCAGTGCTATAATTAAAAGTAAGCTTCCTATAAAGGAACAAGATCCAGGAGCATTCACCATACCAATATCAATTGGAGGTCAGCAATTAGAACGAGCATTATGCGACTTGAGAGCAAGTATAAATCTGATGCCGTTATCAATATACAAGCATTTTGGCATAGAAGAAGCAAAACCTACTGAAGTCAAGATACAGTTGGCCGATAGATCTATGACAACACCAGAGGGAAAACTAGAAGATGTGCTGGTGCAGGTGGATAAATTTTTTTCTAGCTAATTTTATCATATTGGATTACGAAGCTGATAAAGAGGTACCAATCATTCTAGGTAAACCATTTCTCAAAACTGGGAAACATTGGTTGATGTTTATAAGGGTATAATAACTATCAGGATGGATAATCAAGAAATTCAGTTCAGTATCTATAATTCTATGAGGCAACCTGCTAGAGTAGAAGAATGTTCAGTGATTAATGTGCTAGATGCAGAAGTTGAACAAATGCGAGAGACGAATTTGTGACAGCAAAATCAGACGCTGAATGAGACGAATGAATTATTAGAAGAATTGTTGGAAAAGGAACCAAAGATTAGGGAGATTCTATTAAGTATGCATTTCGATGCTTTTAATCTTGAAGAAAGAAGATGCAGTCTACCAAGCCATCAATTGAAGAACCACTAGATCTTGAATTGAAGATCTTGCCAGAGCATTTGAAGTATGCGTATTTAGGAGATCAAGAAACTTTTCCTATTATCATTTCATCCAAGCTTGATGAACGAAAGGAAGATTTATTGTTAAATTTGCTAAAGCAGCATAAAGGGCAATCAGATGGATGTTAGCAGATTTAAAAGGGATCAGCCCTTCTTTTTGTATGCACAAGATCAATCTAGAAGATGACAGTTTTAGATCTATTGAACCGCAAAAGAGGTTAAATCCTGCAATGAAAGAAGTAGTAAAAAAAGAGATAATTAAATGGTTAGATGTGGGAGTCATATACCCAATCTCAGATAGCAAATGGGTCAGTCCAATTCAATGTGTGCCAAAAAAAGGAGGTATGACAGTGATTACAAATGAGAAAAATGAATTGATACCCACTATAACTATGACTGGATGGAGAATTTGTATGGATTACAGGAAGCTAAACAAGCTACAAAGAAGGATCATTTTCCTTTACTATTTATAGACCAAATGTTGGACAACACTATTATTTTCTGGATGGTTATTCAGGATACAATCAAATCACTATAGACCCATCATATCAAGAAAAGACCACGTTTACTTGTCCATTTGGGATATTTACATTTAGAAAGATGCCATTTTGATTATGTAATGCGCTAGCAACATTCCAAAGGTGCATGTTGGCAATTTTTTCTGACATGATAGAGTAAAGTATGGATGTCTTTATGGACGATTTTATAGTATTTAGCAAGACTTTTGAAGCATGTTTGAGTAGCCTCAGGATAGTGTTGACACGATGTAAAGAGACAAACCTAGTACTAAACTGGGAAAAATGCCATTCATGGTGACAGAAGGGGTAGTGCTTAGGCATAAGATTTCGAATGTTGGAATGGAAGTTGACAAAGCAAAAGTAGAGGTTATTGAAAAATTGGAACACCCCACAAATGTCAAAAGTATCAGAAGTGTTTTAGGACATGCAGGTTTCTATTGAAGATTTATTAGAGATTTTTCAAAAATTTCAAGACCATTGTGCGAATTGCTCGAGAAAGATCGAGAGTTCAAATTTGACAATGCTTGCAAGAAAGCATTTGATTTATTGAAGACAACATTAATATCAGCACCGATACTGTGTACACCAGATTGGGATAAATCCTTTAGCATTATGTGTGATGCCAGTGACTATGTAGTAGGAGCGATGCTAGGGCAGAAGGGAGATAAATTAATTCATCCAATTTACTATGCTAGCAGAATGCTGAATGATGCTCAGCGCAACTACACAACTACAGAAAAAGAATTGTTAGTAGTGGTATTTGCCTTAGCTAAATTTATAGCATATTTGATAGGATCGAAGGTTATTGTTTACATATACCATGCAGCTATCAAATATTTGTTTAAGAAGCCTGATGCAAAGCCTAGATTGATACGATGGGTGTTATTACTTTAAGAGTTTAACATTGAAATTTTGGATAAGAAAGGAAGCGAAAACGTTATTGCAGACCATCTATCTCGAATAGGTAATACTAGAGCATTGTTTGAGGAAACAGAGATCAAAGAATCTTTCCCAGATAAGCAGCTATTTGCGCTACAACAATATATAAAGAACCATGGTTTGCAGACTTAGCAAATTTCAAGGCAAGTGGATTGATGCCTATGGACTAAAATTATCAGGAAAGAAAAAGATTTCTACATAGATGAAAGCATATTATTGGGATGAACCATTTCTATATAGGGAATGTGCTGATAATATCATCCGCAAATGTGTTGACAAAAAAAAGCTCAGGAGATTCTAATAGAATGTCATGCTGCAGCTTATGGAGGACACTTTGGAAGAGCAAAAACAGCAGCTAAAGTTCTTCAAGCGGGTTATTTCTGGCCAAGCCTTTTTAAGGATGCTTACCAATTTGTTAAGACTTATGAAAATTGTCAAAAGATAGGAAACAATGGAAAACGTGATGAGATGCCTTTCAAATATATTCTGGAAATAGAGTTATTTGGTGTTAGGGGAATAGATTTTATGGGACCATTTCCAAAGTCTAATGGGAATGAATATATCTTGGTTGTAGTGGACTATGTTAGCAAATGGATAGAAGCATTAGCAGGTGCTAAGAATGATGCAGAAACGGTAATAAAATTTTTGCAGAAGCAAATTTTTACAAGATTTAGGACACCGCGAGCGCTTATCAGTGACGAGGGTACTCATTTTGTGAATCAAGCATTATCAGTTGTATTGCAAAAATACAATATAAGACACAAAGTTGCTACAACATATCATCCACAAACTAATGGTCAAGATGAAGTATCCAACCGTGAAATTAAGAAGATTCTGGAGAACGTAGTAAAACCAGATAGGAAAGACTGGTCGAGCAAACTTGAAGATGCATTATGGGCGTATAGAACAACTTTTAAGAAACCTTTGGGTTTGTCCCCATTACATCTTGTGTATGGAAAAGCCTGCCATTTACCTTTGGAACTAGAACATAAAGCATATTGGGCCACCAAAGAGTTGAACTGCAATTCTGAAAATATTGGTCTTGCACAAAAGCTACAACTTTTAGAATTGGAAGAGTGAAGATGGTTTTCTAACGAGAATGCTAAAATTTATAAAGAGAAAACAAAGAGATTGCATGATGAGAGGATTAGACCAAAGCAATTTGCTGTGGGACAAAAAGTACTGTTATACAATTCGAGACTCAAATTGTTCCCAGGAAAATTAAAGTCTAAATGGTCTGGCCCTTTTCAAGTGATTAAAGTACATGATCATGGAGCTATTTTGTTGAGGATTGAAAAAGACAAGAGTGAATTGCTAGTAAATGGACATAGAGTGAAGCATTTCTATAGAGAAGAGTTCAGACAAATGGATTCTTCCCAACCATTGCAGAATATGTAAAGTAAGTGGCAGAATATGTCAGCAAAGGTATGCAAGGAATTCTTATTCAATTAACGTTAATTTGTGCCAGGTTAGTAATTTTTTTCCTTTGTTTAAATGACTTTCTATGATCTGAATTTTGAAAAAAAAAAAAAAATTGGAGTTTTGTTTTGTTTTGTACGTTTTTGTTATTCTGTCTTGTATGTTTTGTTTTATCTTTGTTCTTTTCAGATAAATAAAAAATTCCCTCGAGATTATTGCTAGAGCATTTGTCGAGATCTCTCATTCTCTGACAAGAAAATTAACAGTAAAAAAAAGGCGTGTTTGAGAAGATTCAAAATTTGAAATTCAACGCGAGGAAAAATAGAAAGTGCCACGTGTTAAGAGCGGGAAGGCGTGATCTTCAAAAAGGAGAATCCTTCGTAAAATTACATTTTTACCCCCTGGATGAACTGAAATTGCAAAAAAGCCACAGTGTTTCGAATTCCTTAAAAAGACCTATTCTGCGACTGAAGAAGTGGAAGCAATCTCTGAAACCCTAAGTAAAAGTGACATTGAGTTTGAATCTTTACAAGAACTGCCGAGATTTTCTTTTCTCAACCCAGAAACCCAGAGATAAAATGGCAAAGACGAGAGGAGGTGCTGTTAAACAAGAAACAGTAAAGCCAAAGCCAGAAAAGAGCATAAAGAAAAAGATGGAGTTCCCGGAGCAGATTCAGGGAGAAAAAGGTGAACCTCGTCCTAAACAGCGAAAAGTAAAAGTCCTCTGTGACAAGATCTAATAAATCAGAAAAGTAAGAAGAGCGAGTCAAATTGAAAGCTATAACTACGCTGGTGAGACCCAAAAGCCCAACCCTTGCTGCTAAAAAGCCATTATTGACGATGAAAAAGAACGTTCCTTCGAGTCCAGGTAGTTGTGTGGACCCTGCGGGACTTCTCTGATTGCTTTCTTGTATGCCTGTTTTTTGTTGCTTGCATGTTAGTGGATAGGAATTTCTTGGCTGATCTGTTCTGCTAGCATGTTTGTTGCTTATATTCACATGTTAGTGCCATGCTAGGTTTGTTCTTCCAGCATGCTTGATTTCCTGTTTTAAACTTGTAGTACCATGCTAGGGTTCTTTGTTGTGAAGCATGTTTGTTTGATAAGAACGGGGAATGGGTGATCTTAGATAGAACTGTTAGGATGTCATCATCCAGAGGCTGAGAGTGGACCAACGTACATGTCCCCATCGGTCGAGCTGTGAGGACAGATTCCTTACCTCTAGGAGCCGGGTGTGAAGTTAGCTACCACACCGACATAAGTCTAGTCTGTAGCCTGCTAGAGCGGAACCCTGCCCAAGGTGTAAGCCTACCTTGGCCGGTTCTTAGCTTCAGGCGTCGGTGGTA
>JBBMKA010055729.1:0-18374 GCA_037833695.1 Sechiopsis laciniata
TTAAAACTTTTCAAAGTCTAGGGGTATTTTTGAGACAACCTCCATAGTTTAGGGGCATTTTATATAATTTAGCCTAAAAACTATATTGATTGAAGATTATTTATACTACTAATTCAAAACTACATCGTCGCATGAATGTTTTCATTTTTTAAATTTGTTCTAAAAAGTTGCATTCTATTAACGTATACATACCGTATTTATCATCTTCAAATATAGTTAAAGTTTTGTTTTAATATGTATTTTTATTTCAATTTGTTTAAGGATGTTAAGATAGCTCATTAGTTTTCTTTCAACTGTCTATTAAAGTAAGTTAAATCAGCTTGAGTTTGTTAATTATGGTATTTTCCGTTTGAAACCTCTTTTGTACGTAACTGCTCTCAGTTAAGTATAAAGAGCAACTCTTAGATCACTTATCAATCAATGAGAAAGAACCCTTCAGTGATCATTTGCTTTGTTTACATGGTACAAAGCATAGAAATGGGATCCCTAATTAAGTTTTTTCTCAAATTGTTGCTTCAAATTCACTTTTCATTTATCCTATCAAGTTTTATTCTTCTTTTCTTCTTTTTTTTTTTATTTTTTTATTTTTAATTTAAGAAGTAGGGTCATTACGTATTATAGTAATTTATATATTCCAAACCTCATTTAGAATAACCTACCATTATCGAATAGGTTGGTGACACGTTGGTTAACTTATTTGGTGATAAAACCTTTTTAACTCTGTATTCATGCGTTGGATCTTGGAAATCGATATTTTACTCTCATTGAAAAGTACTACTTTTTATATAGAGCTTTTTGGCCTCCCTCCCCCAATAGGTAATCATAAAAATTAAAAGAATAATCAACCGTTTATAATGTATAATGGTAACTAAAAATATTTAATTAGACTTACTTTAATAATTACACTAATAAATGTTGCCTCCTTTGTGCAATGAGTCTAAATTATTCGAAAACTATGAAACTTTTTTTTTTTTGATTCAATACATTGGGGGAATAGGAGATCGAACCTGTAATTTCATAATTATTAGGTCGTATAAGATGCCACTGAAGTACTGCTCTTGTTGGCCAAAACTATGAAACTTTAACCATAGCATTAAACAAGAAAATTCTTCCTTTAATTTACCTGTTGTAATATATGTCTTTATACCTCAATCAAGTACTTTTTCACAAAAATAAAAAGGAAAGTAAATGTGGAAATAAATAATAGAGTTCGTCCAACAACTTTGAGAGGAAATATAGTTACGAATTTTTTAGAAAAGAAATATGGTTACGATTTTTTTATTTTATTATTATTTTGAATTAAAAAATGTGTCCGGCCGAAAATGGTGAAATTGAAGCTTATAAATTAATTTAAGACTAACAATTCTATAATTTAAGATTATGAATTAATCTAACTCAAACTTATGAATGAATGTCAACAAGAATAATAACGTATACTATGAAAAAAAAAAGCTTGTGTTAATTTAATTCAATCTTAAAATTAAAAAAAAAAAAAATCAATCTCTAAGTTTTTGTTAAAGAAAGAAAAAACAGATATTAATGTTACTTGTCTTATATTCAGTAGAGAAATTTCTTACATATTAGGAACTTGGAAGAATTAATTAGTATGGTTGTAGGAAAGTAATTTGAAGTTTTTTATCATGTCATTTGAAGTATTGACTGAATAGTTCAAAATTAGGTGATACAGATACTCCAAGTTTACGAAGCTTGGAAAGATGGGTCTAAGCTAATTTGATGTTGAGTTCGAGGTTTAAAAGCTCGTGAGTAAGAATTTTGGAAGGTATTGTGGCGAGTCTTATTGGAAAAAGAAAATAATTTAAATTGTCCGGTCATTTCATAAAGAGGACTAATATTTTGTACATTTATTTTGCAACGGTCTTTTTGGCTGTTTCAATTTGGGAAGCCGGATTTTGTTTTACATTTATTTTACGAATCCAATAAATCCGACCGTTGAGGATATTCTGTTCAGTTCTGTTCCCCCTTATGAAAGAAACCCTAAACCTTCCATTGTGTGTAAATTCTCTTTTCTCTTCGCATTCTCCCTTCAATGGCGAAATTCCGAGCACCGGCAAAGCTGCCGGAATTCCTCTCCCTTTACATCTTTTCTCGTCGCATTCTCCCTTCAATGGCCGAAATTCCGACCAAAGAAGCCCTCTAACAGCCGGAAGGCTCTCAAGGACAAAAGCTCGTCACCGGAGAAAGGACAATTAAGCCAGAGATCGGACTCCATCGCTTTCTCCACTTCATTTGGCCGGATCCATCGTTTTCAGAACCTCGCTTTTGATTGCTGCAAATCACCGGATCTGGATCTCTCTCCTTACAACTGCTAATTCTACGCTTCCTTCGATTTTTAATGTGATTCAGATTTATGGTGATGATAGTTTCAACTTTCAACTTTACTCATTTCCCCATGCATTTAGGGTTTAGATTTTTCAAATTGGGTATTGCTATCGTTTTCTTTTCTTATTATTCTCCAAACTGGATATTAGATGTTGAAATAATAGCTGTATGAATAGAGTTCTGTTCAAATACGATTTTGGCCACTATACTTCGAGGATTGATCATGGTCAAGTGTTTTTAATTTAGGCATTCTTTTAGGAAATTGGTTCAATAATGTAAATAATATTTTAATACAAACAAAGATCAAATGTCATTCATCATTCTTTTAACCCAATCAACTGTTCTGTTCCTCCTTGCTTGGTTTCATAAAATCACTTCTGATCAAGGACGTTGAATGTCTGGAGAGGAAAATATGAAATGCCTTAAGGGTTCAATGATGAGTTTTGCTATAGGATGTGTTTATGTGTAATGGTATGGCAGGGATATTCAAGTGTGAATCCTAAGTTGTTACGTTATTTATTTGTGAGTAACCAAATACAACGTAAGTTCAGGCATATTCTGGTTGTGATTTTTATGGAAAACACATTACAATTTGCAATGCTATATATGCAGTTGTCTGACCATGAGATGTTAGTGTAGGTTAAGAATTAGAGTTTGGCCTGCAGTATGTTCCGACTATGGACATAAAGAAATGCTTTGTGGTTCAATGACACATTTGTGTTTTCTTATGTATTTGTGTTGTATTGGTTATTAGCAGAGGCTTGTTGCTTATGTATTTGTGTTGTATTGGTTATTAGCAGAGGCTTGTTGCTTATCAGCAGAGGCTTGTTGCTTATGTGTTACACTAATTATGGTTCTAGGAGGGTGCTCTTTGTAGGGTGGGGTGTCGTTGTCCAAGTGCTTTTGGTTAAGTGAGCAAGGGTGGGCGATGGCTCACCGAGAGGGTAGATATGTCTTTTGTTAGTATAAGAATGGGTTGAAGTGAGCAGGGAAAGTGGGCGATGAAAGGGTATGACATGTACAATGGGGGTGGAATGGAATTTGAGGGTGCCGACTGAGTGAAGGGTGTGGTAAAGTGAAACTGTGGTATGAGTGTGGTCAAACGACAAAGTAGTTTTAACGTGACTTGTTGGATGTTGCTTAGAAGCATGTTTCTGGACTAACTTTCTACCTGCATTGTTGTTCCTTGAATGTGTAAATGCAGGCACCACTTGATGAGCAACGACAAGACGTTAAGGTGGACGAACAGGTTGTACATAGTGTTTTTTGGGTTCATAGACTTGTGGTGGTTAAATAGAAGGTGTTGTATATTTAATTTTTTCTAAACTAAATATTCATGCAGGTGCAAACCAAGTTCTTTCTTGAAAGACTTGTTTATAGGAACTTAGAATAGGTGGTTGTAAAGAGAAAAAGTTGAGGGGAGAGCATCTCTACTCCAGGAGCTTTTCAACTTTGGCCAGTATGTTACTATTGCCATTAATGTATTTGCAACTTACTGATTTTGAAAACAAAGTGTCCCTAGCCCAATAGGCTGTTAAAGGCTTCAAAACAGAAATTTAAGAGTTAAGACTCTTTCTTAAGTTACTTTAATTTAACTATCTTAGGTTTTTGGTTAGATTAGTTGTCATTTCCAAGATTATGCAAGAGTTGACTTCCAATCATGTAATTTTTTTCGTCTTTGTTTGCCATGTATTCATAACATTTACTGAGTTTAACTATTTTTCAATGAGCAGGGGAGAGGAAAATGTTTCTTTTGGACCAGGTATTTGTGGTGCTTTATGTTATGTTTTCTTATTTTATTTTGAACTTTTGAAGATCATCATATGATGAACATAGATGCAATCATGCAAATTAGAAAAATTGACATTTCCAATGATACTTACTGTAAGAATATTGCAAGTGAATCAATGTTGATAGTTTCCCGACCAAGTCTCTAACCATCAGCATGAAGCATAAATCTCATGATCTTCTTCATTCATCCATCTAATTTTCCTCCATCATAATTCATTTTCAAAGCTATTCTCCTGATCTCCTCCCCAAAAAAGGTGGAATAGTTAAAGCTACAAGGTTGGCAATGATTTGGAGTTTTTGTAGGGGCAAATTACTTTCTGCTGTCTATATATATTTAAGTTGACCGGGAATCAGAGCTTTGCTCCAACAAGAATATATTTCAAATGGTTCTCTTCTGTGTTATGCTATTATGAATGTGAATGCTTTCAAGATACATATTTTTCATTGCAAGTTATTGACTCAGTTAGTTAAAGGCTCTCTTTTGAAATGTTGCTGAAGTTCGTCATTCGTAGATATACTTTCTTATTCTGTAGTTATGAGGATAAATAGCGCTAAGTACTTAATACAGGCCAAGTTCTTCTCATTCTTGCCTTCTTGGTGCAGGAAACGTGATTAAGGCATCAAAGTTGGAAGACTAGACCCCGTGCAAGATGCAGCTGAAAATATATACGATCAAGGAATTCAAGCTGCTTCCATAAGCAAAATGCTAGTTATTGATCAGCTGCTTGCATTTGATGTGGGGATCCAATGACAAAGTCCTAGAAACTTAGGTAGTGCAAGTGTACTTAATAGTGCGAAGGGCAGCAAGAAAGGTAACCATTGAGCTTTTTTTTTCTTCCTTCTTTTGATTTTTTTATGACAAGAAACATTAATGCCATTCTAAAATAAAAGAATCACATAGATTAGCTGTTTAAGGGCCCTATCAATACATTTTGAAGTAGAGTGGTATCCAAAGTGAAGCTCATTGATCATAATAAACTATGATGAGTACTTATTTTTACTTACCGACGTTAGCAAAATTGAAATGTTGGTGTACACCAGTTAAGGATGAATACATATCTAAGAACATGGATTTTAAGAAGCTGAAAACCATTGAATAAAGGATGTTCATTATGGAGAATTAATTTAAAAACATTGAGGTAAACAATTTATATTCTTAGTTGAGATTAAGAATGAATAGAGCTCTGTTATAAGATGATTTTGGTCCCTATACTTTGAGGATTGATCATTGTCAAGTGTTTTTAATTTAGGTATTCTTTTAGGAAATTGGTTCAATAATGTTAATAATTTTAATACAAACAAAGATTAAATGTTATTGATCATTCTTTTATCCCAATCAACTCTTTTGTTCCTCCTTGCTTTGTTTCATAAAACAACTTCTCATTAAGGACGTTGAATGTATCTTTTAGCCGAGCTAGGATCTTCCTCTCCAGCAATAAGATCCCGCCATGGAAGATTCTCCAGTGGTGTTCATCTATAACTTCCGCTTAGGTTGTGGTCGAAAATAAAAAAAGGGTGAGGGGAGAGCATCTCTACTCAAGGAGCTTCTAACTTTGGCTAATATGTTAAAAAGGGTTTAACTACTTTTCAATGAGCAGAGCATGGCAAAGGTATTGTTAGCCTAAGAATGGGCACTTTTTTTTTGAAGCTCATGTACATAGCAATATCATCTGGAATATGTACTTATTACTTTTTCAGGTAAATTTTTAAAAACATATTGCTAGTAGTTAAGTTTTGACGCGAATGTTACTCGTTATGTTGAAGTTTTGGAAAAAAATTTGCTTTTGTCTCTACTTTAATTTTCCATAAACTAGAATGAAAAAATTGTTTATTGAGTTTTTCTTTTTTGATGTTGAGTTTTTCCATTAGTTTTGAGACTGATTTGATATTGATTTATTAATTGAAGCAAGACCTTTGACAATAGCTATTGACGATCCTTTGGAAGGACGAGCAGAACCTCAACCAAGTAGGTATAACAAGTGGGAAGTTGTGAAAAGTATAGTTTATGATTGTATAGCTGAACCTAGAATATGGTCATCTCAAGTTTCACCATAATATAGAAGTCTATTTTGAAACATGATATATCTTATAATTTAATTTCAAATCTAAACTTAATAACTTGTTTCACTAATTCAAATCTATTTTCATGTCATTTTTTGCAGGCAACATTATAGTTTCACCATAACATGATATATCTAATAACTTGTTTCACTACTCCATGAGCTAGCTTTGGCTAATATGTTAAAAAGGGTTTAACTACTTTTCAATGAGCAGAGCATGGCGAAGGTATTGTTAGCCTAAGAATGGGCACTTTATTTTTGAAGCTCATGTACATAGCAATATCATCTGGAATATGTACTTGTTACTTTTTCACGCAAATTTTTAAAATCATACTGCTAGTAGTTAAGTTTTGACGCGAATGTTACTTGGTCAACTTGGCACTGTTATGTTGAAGTCTTGGAAAAAAATTGGCTTTTGTCTCTACTTTAATTTTCCATAAACTACAATGAAAAAATTGTGTTTACTGAGTTTTTCTTTTTTGATGTTGAGTTTTTCCATTAGTTTTGAGATTGATTTGATATTGATTTATTAGTTGAAGCAAGACCTTTGACAATAGCTATTGACAATCCTTTGGAAGGACGAGCAGAACCTCAACCAAGTAGGTATAACAAGTGGGAAGTTGTGAAAAGTATAGTTTATGGTTGTATAGCTGAACCTAGAATATGGTCATCTCAAGTTTCACCATAATATAGAAGTCTATTTTGAAACATGATATATCTTATAATTTAATTTCAAATCTAAACTTAATAACTTGTTTCACTAATTCAAATCTATTTTCATGTCATTTTTTGCAGGCAACATTATAGTTTTGGCGGTGGAAAACCTGATTAGTTGGCTTTTTTATCCTTGGACATAATGTGAGTAACTAACTGGCTTTCTGATTGACCTCTTGGGTGAATCTTATTTAATTTAGGACAAATAATATTCAGGAGACTTGTTTAACTTTGTTACAAAGACTCTATTAAATTCTGATCAAGAAAATAAGAGAAAATGAGTTCCATCCATAATGACTACCTATCTAAGATTTAATATCCTATATGTTTCTTGTCAACCAAATGATGTAAGGGGTTTGGTTGACCGGTGACATTAATTGAGGTGCGTCATAAGCTGACCCGACATTCACTAATATTAAAAAAAAATAAAAACTACTTACATAGCAAACAGTTTCATAGAAGTGCATTTATTTTGTGTCGTGATCTGATATGTGTGATGAGGCAAATCCAAGCTGTCATTCAAATGTTTTAAGACACTTTTCATTGATTAAGGCAGTCTTATCTTTATTGCTCTGTTCAAAAGTCCATTCCATTGATTAAGGCAATCATGCAAGTTAGAAAGATTGACATTTCCATTGATACTTACTGTAAGAATATTGCTAGTGAATAATTGTTGATAGTTTCCTGACCAAGTCTCACCATCAGCATGAAGCATAAATCTCATGATCTTCTTCATTCATCCTTCTATAATTTTTCTCCATCATAATTCATTTTCACAGCTATTCTCCCGATCTCCTCAAAAAGTGTGGTGTAGTTAAAGCTAAGGTTGGCAATGATTTGGATTCTTTGTAGGGGAAAATTACTTTCTGCTGTTTATATAATGTTTAAGTTGACCGGAAATTAGAGCTTCACTCCTCTATACCCGGGAGCACTCCTGTGCCTGTTCCAAGTCTCAGACATAAGAGTCATCAAGAGATATTTCAATTAAGCGCACTCGTGGGTTAACTTGAGATTGAGACCTTCAAGGGAGCATACTTTGGAGGCCACAAGCCTCAACCAACAAGATCGCCCCTAGCGATTTTTATTTTCTATTATTTGAAACAAATAATTTTCTATTTTGGTTGTTGCTTCTCCATTTTGGGTCTTTTTGGTTAGTATGCATATTTATGTCTGCTTGATGATGTACCTTCCAGATCATCTTCCCCTTTCTGTGTTTTTTTTTTTTGTTTCTCGTTTTGACAGGCTTTTCATATATGAATGAAAATGTGTCGTTTCATATCCAAAAAAATAATTATTACATAAAACAAAAACAGCCCGAAATAACTGAGGGAGTAACAGTTAAATTTATAAATGCTAGCAATGATTTAGTTTCTTTATGTAAGGGGAAATTACTTTCTTCTGTTGATGGAACTTACAAGCATAGCTTTATAAGAAATATAATGCTAAGGCAAGAAATTGTGTTGAAAACATAGGGATCAAAGAAAGAGAGACACTTCAAGTATTACAGAAAATAAGAGGTCATCAAGAAAGTGATAAAGTTGAAGGACGTTGTATAGCAAGAGAAGTGTGGAAAGCTCTTTTATATTGTGTTATTTTAAATAAAAACTACCAGAAATAACTCAACAAGGCCGTTCATTTTGCACAGTTGTACCTGATCAATCAGTAGGTGATCCAGTAGCTGATCAATCACAAATGATCTATTGTGCAGTATCTAATTCAAAGCCAATTCATCCTTCATGGCAAACAAGGTATGGCCAAAATTTTATTTATACTTGAATATTATACCCATACTTTGGATTGCACTGCATTTTCAAGAGATTTTTTCTGAGTACAATTTTAAGTCATGTTTGGAAGTGGATGTTATATATTTTGGTATTTTTTCGCGATAACATGTTTAGGTCGTTGTTTTTTGAACTGTTTCTGTAGAATTATGCTGATTATTTCCATATTTTTCCATATCAATTACTTCCATTTTACTAAATCAATTGGGTGTAATTAGAATGATATTATTGTATAGAATTTATTCCACATATTGTTTTTTTCTTGCCTTACTTGTACATTGAGGTCTCTATTTAAGAAACCTCTCAATTACTCATTAGTATAAAGAGAAAAAAAGAAAGAACCTTTTAGCCTCAATATCTACATGGTATCAGAGCTCTAGCCGCAATCTTTCTTACCCCTCAAGCGAGCCCTTCACCTTCAAAGAGCGCCTCCTCTAGCAACATTCTTCTTCGACAACGTGCTTCAATCGACGACTCTTTCATCAATGCCATCTTCTGCGTTGTTTTCTCTGCAAAGGTCTCCATCTTTGAAATCATCGGCTTCTTCCAGGTTCATCATTTTTTTTTATCTAAAATTTTTTCAGATCTTTCTCTGAATTTTTTTTTTCGTCTGCGTTGTTTCCCAAATCGCACCACATTTTTTTTCTCCGTGGAATTTTGTCGATGTTTTCCCATCGCTAAATCCAACTTTAATACATCCTAGACCCTAAATTCGACCCACCCAGACCAAACCAGTCCATAACCGACCCGCCTAGATCAAACCCTCATACTCGACCCGCCCAGATCAGCTCCTAAAAAAAAAAAATTGTTTTGCACTTTTCTCCGTAAATCCAATTTACTCTACTTCAAGGGAAAATGGAAAAACATGGTCTCGGAAGTGTGACTATCGACAATTCCTCTCAATCTCAACCTCAATCTCAATCTCAATCTCAATCTCAATCTCAAATCCAACTTCATGATTCCTCCTCTCATATTGTGACTAATCACAAACTTCAAGGTCACAATTTTCTCCAATGGAATCAATCAGTCTTTATATATATTTGTGGTCGTGGCAAGGATGGTCATTTAACTGACGATACTAATGTCCCTAAAGAGGAAGATCTGAAATAATGATCGTGGAATATTGATGATCATTTAGTCATGTCTTGGCTCTTAAACTCCATGACTCCCGAGGTTAGAAAAACGCAAAAGAAATATGGGATGCAGCTCGTGAAACCTATTCTAGTTTTGAAAACTTATCTGCTTTCTTGGCAATTGAAACTCTATTGTACAATTTGCGACAAGGAGAATTAAATGTCCCATAATATTACAACCTTCTTGTTCGAAGCTGGCAACAGTTAGATATGTATGAAGTTTACACTTGGAAGTGTGGAGACGACTTGAAACTTTACAAAGATATTGTTGAGAAAAAAAGAGTTTTGAGATTTCTTTTGGGCCTTAACAAGGACTTAAACGATGTCAAAGGAAGAATTATGGGTACAAAAACTCTTGCTTCTCTCAGAGAAGCCTTTTCTGAAGTCCGAAGGGAGGAGAGCAGAAATGATGTCGACGACAGAGTCATTTGTAGGACCAGAAGCTTCAGCCATGGTTACCCAAAGCCAAACACAAAGCTTGGCAGCTAGGCCTCGGCAACGACAAACCTCGGCAAAGACAAGCCTCGGCAACGCAGGCAGCTCGACTGCGGCGAAGCGACGGACGAGCAGGCGTTCGCGAGTAGCTGTGCGGCGAAGCGACGAGCGGCTAGGCAAAGTGCAAGGCTCAACGGTCCGCGATGGCGTGGTGCTCAGTGAAGGGGACGAGGAACCGCGACCACGGAGCTGCGATCGTGCGCGCGAAGGTGAGGCGTGAAGGGCGTAGCTCGGGCTGGCGATCGTGGCAATGCATTGAGTAGACTGTTCGTGAGCGGCTGGGTGAGGCAATGCGCTCGGGCGAGTGAATGGCTACGGCAAGGTTGGCGCTTGCGTACGGCTTGGATGTGCAAGGGGGGTTTACGATCGGGACTGGGCGATCGGGTGATCTGCTTGGCGACAAGTTGCTGCTGCTCTCGGCTAGGGTTGATTTGCGGCAAGAACAAGTCTTTTGGCTAGTGTTTACGATCTCGGGGCTTGGCTATGGTGTTTTCGGTGGTGATGATCACGGCAAGGACAAGGAGAAGGTGAGAAGAGGAAGATTGCTATTGGAGATGGGAAAAAGAAGAAGAGATCGCAAGGAGGAATGCGATTTGGAAAATTTACGTTTTGCCTTTAGACTTCGCGAGCGTTCTGTAAAACCTATGCATTTAATCGTCTAATCAATCTCCACCTGCCACGTTTCCCTGGTAACCAACCTTAGAGTCCCAGCGAAGACACCTTTTTTCCCTTTTTCTCTTCTTTTAAACAAAAACCTCCAAGCTCTAACCAACAGGCTTCGAGTCCTGGTGAGGGAAACTTTTAACAATTAATTTCTTTTCTTTTCTCTTTAACCAAAAGAACTTCTAAGCTTTCCAAGATGCAACTCTAACCCTGGAACCCTGAAATCAAAAAGAATAACCGAACTCAGCAAATAACAGAAACAACCTTGAATCCCTAGATGCACAATTACCAAAATGCCCCTGAAGGCTCAAACTGCCCTAACGGCCCAACCAAACAACCGAATATACTTAGGAAATCGGAATAGAAATCTGGACGCTACAATATTCCCTCTTTTTTTAAGACTTTCGTCCCCGAAAGTCCTAAGACTGAAACAACTCTGGGTAATGCGTCCTCATTTCATCCTCTAACTCCCAAGTCGCTTTCTCTGCCGTCTGATTTCTCCACTGAACCTTAACCAAGTTGATCTCTCAGTTACACAAAGTCTTGCGATCCCGGGCTAAAGTCTGCACTGGCTTCTCCTCAAAGCTCAGATCCTCGTTCCGCTCTAACGGCTCAAAGTCCACATCGTGAGAAGGATCTGCCACATACTGTCTTAACATAGAAACATGAAAGACGTTATGCACTGTTGCCAAAGACGGGGCAAGGCCAAACAATAAGCTAGTGGATCGATCCGCTCAAGGATCTCAAAAGGCCCTACAAACCTAGGACTCAACTTGCTCTGCTTACCAAACCTTAAGACTCTAAGCATTGGCGCCACTTTTAGAAACACATGCTGCCGACCTCAAACTCTAAATCCCTACGCCAAACATTGACATAACTCTTCTGCCTACTATGTGCCATCAACATACGACCCTGATCTTCTGCACTGCGTCGTTAGTCACCTGTAACAGCTTGGGCCCCAAAACCTGTCTGTCACAAACCTCCTCCCACAACACTGGAGATCTGCATTGCTTAACATACAAAGCCTCAAACGGGGACATCTGAATCCTCGACTGATAGCTGTTATTGTAAGCGAACTCCATCAGATACAAGTACTGATCCCAACTGCCTGAGAAGTCTAAAACACAGGCTCGTAACATATTCTTGAGAATCTGGTTCACCATCTCTGTCTGACCATCTGTCTGAGTGTGAAAAACGGTACTGAAGCTGCACTCGGTTCCCAAATTCTTCTGGAGCGCTCTTCAAAAGCGAGAAGTGAACCGAGAGCCACGGTCCGAAACAATCCTCATCGACACACTATGGTACCGAACGATCTGATCCAAGAACAACTGTGCCCACTTCTCCACGATATAGTTAACCCTACCGGGGATGAAGTGTGCACTCTTAGTCAGCCTGCCCACCACAACCCGATCTGAGTAAACCCTCTCGGCGTCCTTGGCAACCCAGAAATAAAATCCATCGAAATCTCTTCCCACTTCTACTGGGGCACACTCAACGGTTACGACAAACCTGTCGATTTTTGGATGGGAGCCTTCACTTGCTAACAAATGAGACACCGGCTAACAAACTCCGCAATAACTCTTTTCATACCCATCTACCAAAACGTCTACTTGAGATCCTGATACATCTTGGTACCTCCTAGGTGACAAGTGAACGAGGAGCTATGAGCCTCAGTAAGCAACTCGGCTCGCAACCCGGCGTCAGCTGAAACACACAACTGACCTCTATACCTCAAACCTTCGTCTGGTGCTAAAACGAAGTCAAAATCTCCATCATCCTGAACTCTCTTATTCCACCTGCTCAACTTGGGATCACTCAGCTGGCCATCAATAATCCTCTGCTTAATCGACGACTGAACTGTCAACTGGGCTGCATTGGCGGCAACCTCTCCCAACGACACTGCAATAACGACTCGCTCGAACTCTTTCCGCAAATGAAACTGAGAACTCAACAAAGCTGCGAAGTGCGATGTCTTTCTACCTAGAGCATCAGCCACAACATTGGCCTTTCCCCGGTGATACAAAATCTCACAGTCGTAGTCTTTGACTAGAGCCACCTCCTTTGTCTCATGTTTAATTCCATCTGAGTGAAGAAATACTTAAGGCTCTGGTGATCCGTAAATAGCTGAATCCTCACACCACACAGATGGTGCCTCCAAAATTCTCAATGCAAAAGCAACCGCCGCCAACGACACAACATGAGTCGAGTCGAGTAATTTTTTGTCAAAGGCCACAGCTGACGTGAAGCATACACCATCACCTTACCATGTTGCATCAAAACATAACCCAAACCAACTTGGAAACATCCCTATACACTACACAACCACTCGTTCCCTCGAGAACTACCGAACTGGCTTACGCCAACGCCAAGCATACACCATCACCTTACCATGTTGCATCAAAGACCCTTAGCCGAAAGGACTTTCTCCTTTTAAAGCTTAACGTACCACAAAACCATAAGCATCAATCACTAATAAGCTGCTAAAACACCTTCCTTAAAACAACGAACCACTAGGGTCAGGTACAACATAACTAGCAAGGCTTCCTCACAAGTCAAGACTTGGAACCGACACGCCTTGCGCAACAACGAATCTTGACTAAAACAAGAGGACGTCCAAAACCTCAAACGACCAACCAACTTTTAACAAGACAACAAAAAGCTCATGAACTAACCATTCATTACCTGTCGGTAGAACAACCAACACTCGAGCTTAACAGTCACAGACTCCAACTCTTCCAAAGACAAAAGTTTCTATCTACTCACAACCGAATTGCGGCTCTTAACCAAGAGGAACATACCACAAAACCATAAGCATCAATCACTAATAAGCTGCTAAAACACCTTCCTTAAAACAACGAACCACTAGGGTCAGGTACAACATAACTAGCAAGGCTTCCTCACAAGTCAAGACTTGGAACCGACACGCCTTGCGCAACAACGAATCTTGACTAAAACAAGAGGACGTCCAAAACCTCAAACGACCAACCAACTTTTAACAAGACAACAAAAAGCTCATGAACTAACCATTCATTACCTGTCGGTAGAACAACCAACACTCGAGCTTAACAGTCACAGACTCCAACTCTTCCAAAGATAAAAGTTTCTATCTACTCACAACCGAATTGCGGCTCTTAACCAAGAGGAACATACCAAGGACAGAAAACACTATCACCTCTCAATGGTCGCGTCCAAGCAAAAGTGATAAACAATCACTGAGCTGAAAAGACAATCTCTACTTGAAAACCACAATCATTTAAAGCAACACCTTAAATACAACCAAGCTCAATCTTAAGTTGCACTTCCAAGCCAACTCGAAGATCACCGCGAAACTAACCCTTGCTTGGCAACTGACAACAAAGCTCCAACCGAGCAATTGAAAACTCATTGTCTGGGTCTAACTGAGCTCTGGCAAGGATCTCCACGAGCTTAGGGTCCTCCCGACGACCCTTAGACACACACTACCGTAAAGACAGTCTAACAGCCAACTGACTAAACAAGAAAACCTTCTTCAGCAACACAACTACACTGGCCAGCTCCAACTTTCTAGATACAGGGGCAAGAGACCAAACACGCTGCAAAATGTGTCGTCCTCTTACTCAAAGCGTCAGCCACCTCGTAGCTTTACTCCGGGTAAAGATCTCTGCAACACCCTTAACAACACCAGTTTGACAACTACGTGGTTTCTAGTCAACCAAAACTTGCTCGGTCCCATCTGGGATCTAACGAAAATACCACAAGGATTCTTACCATCCAAGGTCACATTCCAACGAACAACTCTCGTCTGACGACAAGCAATCCAACAACAAGCAGAATACATCCTTGAACTGGAAGCCCAACTTCTCCGAAAACTGAGCACAGTCTTGCTCCAAACAAACAACTCTAACGTGGTTTCCAATAACAACCCACACTAGGAGCAAGCTACTCTGTGTACACATGTGAGTACAAAGACTAATCACTGCAGAAGACCGAAGCCTAGCTGACTCTCATAAGGATGCCACTAACAGAGTCCCAACAGAGTCACAACCAGGACTGAACACCAAGGGTTCAACTCTAGACGCTCTATCTCTAACCTTTTTACCCACATTTTGGGTAAACTTAGGGAATGATACTCTCAGTCATTCATCGAACATCTTTTCTCTCGTGGCCATCTGACTACCAACAACAAGGATCACTTGTGCTACTTGAACAAGTATTCCAACTGGTACGTTCGGTGCAATCTCTGAAAAAACATGCTGAACTTTCCCACAGGTCGTAAGAATCATCTACACAATAGTGCAAATTGGGCCTGAAACTAGGCCTGCACCTAAGCTTGGTGAGCATTCTCCAGCCACATTATGAAGTGCTGCTAAAACAACACTCTAGGCCCTGCTACAAATAGGCCAACAAGGTCACAACCTCTAATGACGGCAACAGCGACAACTCGTACAAGAACTCCAGACTCATCAATTTGGCCTTTGGCATCTCGTCCATCGGACATGCTCAAGATCTACTCCTGAATCTCAGGTCGATGCTCAACGAGCATCTTTCTAACCATGACTCTCATGGCTACTGCACTGTGTCCACTGAGCTATCTGTGCCCGAGACTCTGGGTAAAGTCTGCACTCGCTTCTCCTTGAAGCTCAGATCCTCGTTCCGCTCTAACGGCTCAAACTCCACAACGTGAGAAGGATCTGCCACATACTGTAGAAACATGAAAGACATTATGCACTGCTGCCAAAGACGGGACAAGGCCAAACGATAAGCCACTGGACCGATCCGCTCAAGGATCTCAAAAGGCCCTACAAACCTGAGACTCAACTTGCCCCGCTTACCAAACCTTATGACTCCATGCATCGGCGCCACTTTCAGAAACACATGCTGGGTAACCTCAAACTCTAAATTCCTATGCCGAACATCGACATAACTCTTTTGCCTACTCTATGCCGTCAACATACAGCCCTGATCTTCTGCACTGCGTCGTTAGTCATCTGTAATAGCTCGGGCCCCAAAACCTGTCTGTCACCAATCTCCTCCCACGACACTGGAGATTTGCATCGCTTAACATACAAAGCCTCAAACAGGGCCATCTAAATCGTAGACAGATAGCTGTTATTGTAAGCGAACTCCATCAGATACAAGTACTGATCCCAACTTCCTGAGAAGTCTAAAACATAGGCTCGTAACATATCCTCGAGAATCTGGTTCATCCTCTCTGTCTGAGGCTGAAAAGTGGTACTGAAGCTGCACTCGGTTCCCAAACCCTTCTAGAGCGCTTTCCAAAAGCGAGAAGTGAACCGAGAGTCACGGTCTGAAATAATCCTCACCGACACACCATGGTACCGAACGATCTGATCCAAGAACAACTGTGCCCACTGCTCCACGATATAGTTAACCCTACCGGGGATGAAGTGTGAGTCAGCCTGTCCACCATAACTCAGACCTGAGTAAACCCTCTCGGCGCCCTCGGCAACCCAGAAATAAAATCTATCGAAATCCCTTCCCACTTCCACTGGGGCACACTCAACGGTTACGACAAACCTGTCGGTTTTTTGCTGGGAGCCTTCACTTGCTGACAAGTGAGACACCGGCTAACAAACTCCACAATAACTCTTTTCAAACCCATCTACTAGAACGTCTGCTTGAGATCCTGAGACTTCTTGGTACCTCCTGGGTGCCAAGTGAACGAGGAGCTATGAGCCTTAGTAAGTAACTCGGCTCGCAACCCGGCGTCAGCTAGAACACACAACCGACCTCTATACATCAAACTTTCGTCTGGGGCTAACAAAGTCAAAATCTCCATCATCCTGAACTTTCTTATTCCACCTCCTCAACTTGGGATCACTCAGCTGGCCATCAATGATCCTCTGCTTAATCGACAACTGAACTGTCAACTAGGCTACCCTGGCAGTAACCTCTCCCAACAACACTGCAATATCGGCTCGCTCGAACTCTTTCCACAAATGAAACTGAGAACTCAACAAAGCTGCGGAGTGCGGCGTCTTTCTACCATGAGCATCAGCCACAATATTGGCCTTTCCTGGGTGATACAAAATCTCACAGTCGTAGTCCTTGACTAGACCACTAGAGTCACCTCCTTTGTCTCATGTTTAACTCCTTCTGAGTGAAGAATTACTTAAGGCTCTGGTGATCCGTAAACAGCTGAATTCTCACAGCACACAGGTGGTGCCTCCAAAATTCTCAATGCAAAAGCAACTGTCGCCAACTCCACAACATGAGTCGGGTAATTTTCTGTCAAAGGCTCAGCTGACGTGAAGCACCATCACCTTACCATATTGCATCAAAACATAACCCAAACCAACTTGGAAACATCCCTGTACACTACATAACCACTCATTCCCTCCGGAACTGGCTTACGCCAAACTGTGCTGCAACACAGCAAGACCCTTAGCCCAAAGGACTTCCTCCTTTTAAAGCTTAACGTACCACAAAACCATAAGCATCAAGCACTAACAAGCTGCTAAAACACCCTCCTTAAAACAACGAACCACTAGGGTCAGGTACAACACAACTAGCAAGGCTTCCTCACAAGTCAAGACTTGGAACCGACAAGCCTTGCGCAACAACAAACCTCGACTGAAACAAGAGAACGTCCAAAACCTCAAACGGCCAACCAACTTTTAACAAGACAACAAAAAGCTCATGAACTAACCATTCACTACCTATCGGTAGAACAACCAACACTCGAGCTTAACTGTCACAGACTCCAACTCTTCCAAGGACAAAAGTTTCTATCTACTCACAATCGAATTGCGGCTCTTAACCAAGAGGAACATACCAAGGACAGAAAACACTATCATTTCTCAGTGGTCGCGTCCAAGCAAAAGTGATAAACAATCACTGAGCTGAAAAGACAATCTCTACTTGAAAACCACAATCATTTAAAGCAACACCTTAAATACAACCAAGCTCAATCTTAAGTTGCAATTCCAAGCAGACTCGAAGATCACCGCGAAACTAACCCTGGCTTGGCAACTAACAACAAAGCTCCAACCGAGCAATGAAAACTCACTGTCTGGGTCTGACCGAGCTCTGGAAAGGATCTCCACGAGCTTAGGGTCCTCCCGACGACCCTCAGACATCAACTACAGTAAAGACGGTCTAACAGCCAACTGACTAAACAAGAAAACCCTTTTTAGCAACACAACTACACTGGCCAACTCCAACTTTCTAGATACAGGGGGTAAGGGACCAAACACACTGCAGAATGTGTCGTCCTCTTACTCAAAGTGTCAGCCACCTCGTAGTTCTACTCCGGGTAAAGATCTCTGCAACACCCTTAACAACACCAGTTTGACAACTGCGTGGTTTCTAGTCAACTAAAACTTGCTCGGTCCCATCTGGGATCTAACGAAAATACCACAAGGATTCTTACCATCCAAGGTCACGTTCCAACGAAC
>JBBMKA010055760.1:0-16736 GCA_037833695.1 Sechiopsis laciniata
AATCAACTATGTTATATCTGTACAAACATAAGAAAAAACAACACCATTTCTTTGACTTATTTAGTTTTTCTAGTCCATTCTTAGACTATAACATTAAGATACATACTAGAAGTAAAAATAAAAGTCGGCTCAAAAATTAATTTTCACAACTACTTTTAAGATGAGATTTTGAGGGGAACACTTCCCAAAAATACATCTCTAAGAGACTTTCTTTTTTTTTTTTTTTGAAGTAGTCTTTGCCACATTATAACTGTTCTCTAATAATTATAAAAGGTAATTTGAATGTAGGTGAGTTTCACTGACCAATGAAAATAGATTTGAAATAGTTGTAAATTTTTTAATTCTTAAAATATAAATTTAATCTCTAAACTTTCACAAATTTTATCAAATTTTGCAGATCTACACGATAGAAAAATCAATATATCAACGTCTATTAGACAAAAAAAATGATGAACAAAAAATACAGATTAGACACAAAATAATGTTTGTGATTTTCCTCGTTTTGAAAATTGAAGCTTGACTAAACTTATAATTTTATTGAAATATGTTTAGAATTCATAATAATTTTATTGAACTAAATTAAGGTTTGGTCTCTCAATTTCAAAATCAAACATTTTTATCTCCTATATTTGAATAATATATAATTTTGATCTTTATACGTTTTTTTTTTTACTTGTTTTCTTTTAAAATTAAATTTATATAAACACCCGAATAAACATTTTATTAATATATTAAATTTAAAATTAATATAATTATCATTTTAATTAACATTTCGTTACGAATTATTTTGTTATCACAAAAAATAAAAAATTGAGATGTTAGAGTTTGAAAATCAAATAGAATTTTTCACCCAAAATTTAAAGACTAAGATGTATTTTCTTAAAAACAAAGAAGAAAAAAAAAACAGTTGAATATGTAAAGTTTTCTCTCACATACATCAACATGGTCCCTTTAAATAGTTTGTTCGAATTTCATTTAATAAAGGAATCTACATTTCTTCCTGAATAATAAATATGCAATAAATGTTTGCTTTGTAAAGGGTTTAGTTCTACTCGTGTCTATCAAGAAATCTAGCTATCCCAATTAAAGAATGAAAGCCAATAAAGTAAACTACGAATTTAATACCAACCTTCCATGCCCATTGCCAAACTTTAAACCCAACGCTAAACCACAAACACTATCAAGATTTGGTCGGCTTTTTAGATTCAAACTGTTTAGTTTAGATCCCGTTTAATAACTATTTTATTTTTTATTTTTTGTTTTTGAAATTTAAGTTTACAAGAACTACGTTATCATATGTTTTTTCTTACTTAGATATCTACATCTTACTTATATTTTTAGAAACCAAAACAAAATTTGAAAAGAAAAGAAATATAGTTTTCAAAAGATTGTTTTTGTTTTAGAAATTTAGTAGACATTCACATACTTTTTTTTAGTAAAGATGAACAACACTGTAAGAAATTTAAGAAATTGGAATAAAAATAAGTTTAAATTTAAAAAATGAAATAGTTATCAAATGGGGCTTTAATGGTTGGAATATAACTATTTATGTGCTATTTAAAGTTTTTAAAAAGCATTTTAAATATATGGAAAAAAAACAAAAAAGGTTAAGTGCACGAAAAGGAAGAGAACTCCAATGATATTTTGTATGACCTAGTAACTAAGAGGGTAGAATTCAAAAAGAAAAGGTTAAGGGTCACCTCATCTCGCAAACGGGAATTTTCAATGCGCAAATGTTGGTCGTCAAAGGACATTTCTCCAAGGGATGTGGAGGATGATCCGCAGTTGGGGCAGCTTGAACGAGCGAATGCTTCTCTGTAACGAATATTCTCAATTCGAAGATTTTCATTATCCGCTTTCAATATCGCATTTTCGTGTCTTTCATGTTGAGCCTTAAACAGCAACATTAAATCAATAATTTAAACATAGCTAAACTAGTTAAAATAATAATAATAATAACATGCGTTGTCACCTTAATTTGTGTGCGTTTGTTCTGAAACCAAAACTTAACTTGTAATGGCTCCAATCCCAGTTCACGGCTGAGGTCTATTCTCTGCTTGTCATCTGGGTGAGGACATTCCTTAAAGAATCTAACATACCAAAACTTCACATTAGGTCATTAAAAAAAAATCATATCAAGTTTTTTTTTTTTTTTATATCCATAAATGTTCGGGTCAGCTTGCGTGCACCTCGACTACCGCATGATCTTATAACATTTGGATGTCAAGGAAACTCGTAGAAAATTAATTCTTAGGTAAGTGACCACCATGGATTGAACTCATCACCTTATGCACCTCAAAGCTCTCTATGACCTCTAGGCCACTCCATGATGGTTATATTAAGCCTTTTAATTATCCTTTAGTTTCAAAAAATTTCATATCAATAAATATAGGGTTTTTTTTTTACACCGGTGGAATAGAGGGTTTTGAATTGTTTTGGTGGAGAAAACTTTCCATGGTAAGAGAGATGGAGAGAAAATAAAATTTGTTTGATATAAAGGTTTGGAATAAAGAAATTTATAAGATAAGTGAAAAAAAAAAAAAAAAAAGTACTTTGTTTTTTTTTTAGTTTCATTCCAATGAGTAAAGGAGATATTTGATCTCATAATCTCTTGGTCATATAAAAGGTATACTGTGATTAAAAGTGAAAGTGATAATGTTTGGTATGAAAAGTAGAGACTAATTCCAACAGATATGTAAAAAAAATTTAAAAAAAAAGAAAAAGAATAGCCCAAATTAAATAAGACAACGATAGTTGCTTACGCTTCCATTTCTTGGATTTGGTGTTGTGTGTGGCGATTGTAACGTTTCTTCTTAGCACGTTGGTTGTCACTCCCACAAGCTTCTTCTAACATTTCTGCTCCTGATTTGCCCTCTAAATCTTCGTCTCTAACATAATCAAGCTCGTTTTCGGACGTATCGAAAGTAATATCAAGCATATCATGGTGCGTATCGAACATATCCGGATCATACATCTTCACTCTCCAAAATCTCTTTTACTACACCAACAAAACCCTTCAACACTTGAATACAAGCTCGATTGATCTATACATCAAAACATTATGAACCAACTTGGTCAATGTCTTGAGGAATGCAACATCAAGGGAAAACAAATTTTTTTAAAAAAAAACATTGGTTTTTAATGTTTTTTTTGTTGTCTAAAAATCATTATTATGAGTATTGTGTCTGTTTTGTACGAAATGATGCCTGGATTTTGTACGTAGGTTTGTAACGATGGACAGTACAAATTTACTATTTCTCATTGAAAACCGTGCCTCTAAATTTTAAATAATAATCGAAATATTTCAAAGCTTAACAAAAAATTTAGGGGAAGTTACATTTTTAGTCTCTTTAAGTTTAAAATATAATTTCTATTTAGGCACTATATTTTAATATTAAAAATTTTTATCTATAACTTTTCAATAATGCTCAATTTTAGCTAGCTTCTCAAGTTACAAAATCGCTAATTACATAATATTTGGTTGAATGAGATGATAAATAAACTATTTGGTTTTTTAAATAAAAAATAATTATTAAACTAATTTAAAATTTCAACATATTTACTCCTAACATATCAAGACTACACCTCGAATTTAAGACAAAAATTGTACTTTCTCAAAATTTTCATTATTGTATTTGAAAGTTACACATTAAAGGTGATTAAAAGTAGAAAGATTCGAAATTGTTTGCTCATTCCTAAAAGTCACTTTTGAGAGGGCTTTCAAACTAAAAGATTGTAATTAAATCAATGGTAGCTAACATTTTAAATGAATTTACTTGATAATAATATATTATAGAATCAAATGATATATTCTAAAATAAAAAAAAATTAAAAAAAAAAAAAACTTAAAATACACATATAAAGCGATCAAAACAAACTTACCAGCTGGATTGGCAGAGATAGCCAAGCAAAAAATACATAAAAAGCTAAAGAAAATGAAGTCTTGCAGTTGTGAGTAAACTGAAATAAAGAAACCATGCAAATTAGTTCTTTTTGTGCAATGATTTGAATTAGGATTGAAATTGCCAAGTGTGGGTTGTGCAAAGAAGGATGATGAAGATTGTCACAAAAGAGACAAAGGGCCAAGGCTAAAACAAGAAACCAAACACTCCAAGAAACAACAGGAAAAATGAAGAAATTATAGAAGGCATGTCTCATATAAGTAATCGAACTAAGCTCTGCACTGTGCTCAGACAAAAAGCTGATAACTAATGATAATTAATGACCACTACACCAGTGCTCCAGAATCATCACTACACACAATATGTTTTATATCATAAATTTTTTTCCTTTTTTTAAAAAAAAAAATTAATAACCAGGAGTCAGGTATTGGTCCACTATACCTGGGCCTGGCGCACTATTGGTCAGTTTGAAGGATTTAAGTTTAAACACTTTCTAGTGATATCGAACGAAACATCGTTCAAAAGAGTATACTTCAAAGTTTAGAACGCCTTAAGACTAATTCACATAATAACTATGCGTGTGATAGGGTTGAGTTGGTATGAATTTAAATTTTGGATGAGTGATTCCACCAATGTTTGAGCAACTTAACCCAACAAAAATTGTATTAGGAATTGGATAGTTTGTTTTTTTATTTAATTGAATATATATTTGTTATTTTTTTTACTTTTTATAAAAATCAACCTAGCAATTTCCTTTAATAATTCTTCAATTTATATTATAATATAGGGGACTTTTCATGTGTAATTAAAAAAAAAAATTGAATAGCAACTTTTTAGAAGAAATTTGTGTCATATCATAAGTAAAAAGACGAAAAGTTCATGTACATGATATCTTCAATTAATGCGCAATAGATAATTTTCAATAAATGTACATATTTTCTTCAATCAATACCACAAAACTGTCTTGAGTGTCACATAGACAATGTTTAGTCAGTATAGTTTCCAATTAGATAATTTTTATTCCAAAAAAAGTAAATGACATAATTAAAACATTTTAAAAAATCAAAATTTTGCTAGAGATGAAAGTTTTCTAAAAAAATATACTATAATTAAAATAAACAACCAAAAAATTGTCTATCTTGAGTAAATTTCCTATAATATATACCTTCTAATAATTTAAAAATTATTTTAAAGAATTTTGGAAGGTAAAAAAATAACTATGTTATATATATATAATAATAATAATAATAATAATAATAATAAATTCAAGCTAGCTGGGATCAACCCAAAATTTGTAAATCAACTCAAGAATCACCTATAAATTTTTTTAATTTATTTTTACAGAAACCAATCCATATAAGTTGATCGAATTTTTTGAAGACCCTTGATCCTAATTCCTAATAAAAAAAAATGTGATATAATTTAAAATGTAGAAGACAGAATAAAGCAAAGTAGTTGAGATTTGCAGAGTGTATTAAGAGGGATGAGAAATGCATTAAATGGAATTAAAATAGGGGTTTGGTGAAAAGAATTACTCCATACTTTACTGCGCCCAACTTCTCTCACTTTTGAGATGTAAATTTTGTGGCAGATATTATACATTTAATACCAAAATCTAAAAGCGATACTGATCCTTCTAGATCCCTTTCTCTCATCTTCCCACGAAAACGGCCTCTCAATTTGGGCATTCGTGTCAAACAGTAGTTCAACGACATCAATGTACATCTAATGACTATAAGGTTTTGGATTCAAATCTCCTACTTCAATTATTGTAATCTAAAATTAAAAAAAGAAAAAAAAAATCGAGCATTGCTTACGTAATACCTCGTTCTTTTTTCTTTTTCTTTTTCTTTTTTTAAATCTAAACCTAATTTCATCATTCCATCCAACACTCACGAGACTATCATAATCATTCCTTTATTGTTTACATCGTTTTAATTTTGATATCGAAGTCCACTTGCATATTCTGAAATTTTATTTTGCAAAAGCCTTATATTCAACATATTAACCTTGATTAAATTTCCTTACCACCATGGTATAGAAGATCAAATGCATTTCATGTTACAAAAGGTTATATTTTGATAAATTATTATATTTATTTTAATTGCTCTAAGAATAAAAGTATTTTCGACAAAGACTATAACGTCCATTTTTCATTTTTCAAGTTTGGATCCACACCTTAATGTATTTGACTGAAAAAAAATAATTAAATAATTTATTGTGAGGGTGTCATGTTTTCCAACTTTCATCTCACTACATAGAGAGTTTTAAGAGTGAAACATGTTTTTTTGGAAGACTGTGAGTTTCTCTAACACTTGAAAAGTTGTTTTCTTAGAAGAGAGAGTTTAGTTCCTAAACTTTTTACTGAGAGTAGGAGGTTGTTTGAATTTGCCAAGACGAAGAAAATTGTTGGTGGATTGATTTCAGGATCAATTGATGTAAAAAGTCATTTAAAACTTGTGACTGATTAATGAAACGAACTAATGGAGTAGATCACATTTGATCAAACTGTTGAATAAATTTTAATGTTGTTTTTTAATGTAATTTAAATATTGATTAGTGGGTGTTTAATTGGTGTTAGTGTGTGTTTAAATGTGGTTAATGGGTCTTTAATTTAGGAGTTAGTGGGAAGAGGTTTTGGTAAATGAAAAGCCAAAACAGTTATGAATTTATGGCCAAGAGTCTTGTAGACGGAGCATTGTATAGGCTATAAATAGATTGTTTATTTTGTGAAAGATTGAGCAAACAAGAGAGAAAGATATTTAGAAAGAGATAGAGAAATAAAGAAAAAGTTTTTGTAGAGATTTTGAGTGTTTTGTCTCTCCAGTCAAGAAGCGAAAGTTCCATTATTTTATTATACTTTTATTTTTTTGCCGTCATTTACATAAACCACTTTAAATTCAATTTTTTTTTTGTTTTTTAACTGCTGATTTTATCAGATAAATTTTATCTTGGTTGTTGTGATTTTATTTGACATATATTATTTGGCAAAAGGTTTCAACAACAAATCTATTTTTCAACACGAAGTCATAAATTCGAAATTCAAGTACTAAAATTCTCAAATAACATGAAAGTCAAATATTTATTTTCATGATTGACCATGGAGTTGAATAAGATTGGAATGAATCAACCAAACAAACACACTACTAACTTTTTTATTATGATTTGATTTTAAAAATATAGATATAATGTAGATATTAAAGTAAAAAAAATTATATGTTAAAATAATTATGTTAATAAATATTTATTAAAGTGGGTCTCAGTTAGTTGTTTTAGGAAATAAATATTTCTAGTACATTATCGATAAAAATTTATGATAATCAACCGAAAGAAACAAATCTAAATGCACATTTAAACAAAACCCACATTAAATATGTTTTTTATTAAAGCCGCAAATGTCTCTCTATGTATTATCCCAGCATATTAATTCGTAAATATATTTTTGGATTTTGGAAATAGATACTTCACATTATATAATTGGTTAAAAATATTTTATTTAACAGAATGAAATGATGAATTTTATTATTTAGTGGTAATCTAATTCATAGTCATAAATTCGATTTTATCAGTATCAGTTCAACTACATTAGAATACATTTATAATTCCAAAGATTATTGTTTGATCCCCACCCAATTGTTCAACTCGAAACACAATTATTCCATTTACTATATGCAATAAAAATTCATTTGAGGAAAAAAAAAAAAAAAAAAAAAGCAATAAAAATTAGTTTCTTAGGTTGTGCAAAGTCTGAGCATAGATCAGGTAGAGCTGCTCCCCCCCGATATAACCTTTCTTTTTATTCAAAGGCTCTTGATAACAAAGAAAATTTCATGATTTTCACATATATTAGAATTGGAAGAAAAAGATAAATGAGTATCGTCAAACATTTAACATTCGACGTTCGTTTTATTAAGATATTATCGATTCATCTGCTATGTGTTAGTTTTATTTTTACAATTATTGTGATATAATCAACTCACGTATGTTTGATTGTTTTTTAGTATAAATTGGAGGAGAGGAATGACAAATCTTACACAAAGGTATTACTATTCTCAAATAATATGACAGTCAAATAAAGATTTTATGAATAAAACATGACGTGGGGTGAGGGGCCAATCCAAGATTTTATGTTTGGGAGGCCAAAATTTAAATGTCAAAAATTTGTATTTATTTTGCTCTTCTACCTTAATGGATCTCAAAATTTCAACATAATATCTATAAGTTCTTAACTTTAAATCTATCGAATAGGGACGTACATTAAAATAAATAAATAAATAAAATAATAATAATTAATAGAGCACAAATTTTTTTAAAGATGGAGAATTTTTTTTAGAGTTGTTGGAGATACTCAGTAGTAATTGTCTCACATTAGAAAGGTTATAATTTTTCAACATGTTTATAAGAAATACGAGATATTCTCTTCATTGCCAATTAATTTTGAGGTGGAACCTCACATTCTTTAATATGGTATCAAGAGCTGAATGTGGGACAATTACCATAAAGTGAGTATTTCCAACAAGAATAAAAAATGGATAATAAATCAACAACATTGAATTGATGTTGTTGATCCATTGCTCATATTGACCTGTTTTATCATTTATATTTAAAGAAAAATAATATAAGTCTAAAATATTAACCATCATAAAGTCACATAGTAATCAAAAGGGACTTCTAAAAAATGATGAGTTCAATTTATAACGTGAGTGATTTAGATGTAACAAATTCTTAGATTGTTTTTGGGGGTACCAACTCATTGATAATTCTAAGACCTCTTAATCATTAGGTTATACCGATACCACTTGAACTACTGCACTTGATAGCAAACATTTAATCGTCAAAATAAATTTAGTTTAAAGCGTATTTTATATTAATGACCTTGGAATTAAAGATTCCATCTGTCACCCTACATATTGCCATATATATATATATAACAAACATGTAGTCAAATCTCAACACAATTAGTCGGAAAATATTGTCATTGATGCGGTCTTATGGTGGGCTAAATCTAATAATTTTTAAATTATAGTATTATTGATGTGGGATCTTAACTTGTCCTTAAGATGATTACTTTTTTTGGATTCAATAATCTTAAATTACATTTTATTTTTATTTTTATTTTTTTTATTGAACTTAATATTAGCCTTGATTTAATGAACATTGATAACATTATATAGTGTAGACATGCACCTTAAAACTAGATTTTTATCTAATCTTTAATTTAGTATCTTTTTTTAAAAAGTTAATAAATAATTTTATTGATGATAACATAAAAAAAATGAGGATAAATATATTCTAAAATGTCATAGACATAAATATTTAATTTCTTTAAAGTCTTTTTATTGTATTGACTAGTCCTTGTCTAATGTCTTCAGTATTGTTATCGTTATGTTTTTTACCAAGATGAAACTGAGAAAATTTTGAAAAAAAAAAAGAAAAATAAAATAGTGATGGAAAAAATTTCATGTAACACTGATTTTAAAAGGCAAGCAAGAAAGAAAGAAAGAAAAAAAAAAAAAAAAAAAAAAAAAAAAAAAAAAAAAAAAAAAGAAAGAGAGAATAGGGGATTTTGTTTTGTTTTTTTTTTTTTTTTTTTGAAAAGAGAATAGTGGATTTTGTGCTATTGTATTTTGTATATAACTATCTCCCTGGATTGACGGAAAAAATTACGTAGGCTGCATATGTAATTTTTGAAATTAGTAATTTAGTATAATAATGTTAAGAGGAAATTTGTTTTTTTGAAAAAAATGTTAAGAGGAAATTACATAATATATATATATATATATGACGAAGCAGTTTCATATATATATATATATATAGAAGTACTTGTAAGTTTAATGTAAAAATCTTTTTGCTACAACCAATTTAATAACGTTTTCAAAATCTTCATAACATGAGTTCTAGCGGCATCTTATACAACTTTATAACTATGAGGTTATAGGTTCGATCTTCTTTTCCCCAATTATTGTATAAAAATAAAATAAAAAATGTTTTCAAAATCATTTTTGAACTTTTGAATTTTTTATGAGTAGCAAAAAAAAGAAATTTCTTTTTACATTCAAATGAGTTTTTTGCTATATTTCTTTGTAAAAATCTTAATCCAAACAAGATGTTTCAAATATTTCAATTTCTATCTATTTAAAATAATTTTGCAAATTAACTCTTCATTCAAAAATTCATCTAAACACCTCTTTTTTTCTTCTTGTTTTTTCGTAGAAAAGATACTGCAATTCCTTTAAGATGAATATAAGGAACATACGTAAAGTATGCAAAAAAAAAATATCCTCCAATTTAGAGTGATAGAAGCTGCATTGTAATCTGTAAAAAAAAAATATAGATTTAATACATCAACTGATTGCTATGATGCATCCATGTGCTGAGTTATGTTCCAATCAAATCCAGCCTAAAAAAATATAAATTAATATTAAAATTACAGGAATAAAAGCAAATATGAAAGAAAAAAAAAAATCTTTAATTTATAAAAAGAAAATCCAGTATGAAAAATATATATTAACCAGTATAAAAAAAAATGCAAAGAAGTTCAATAAGTTTGGTCTCTATTTGCAAATGAGATTTTAAAACCCTTCCACTACAAATGGATGTGTAGAGATGTCTAGAAGGACTCTACTCATGTACGAAAAATACTTCTCTATACGTGGATGTGTAGAGAGACTCTACATATTTTTTTTTTCTTTTTTTATTAAATTTTATTTATAAACCATTTATGCGAGAACATGTACATAAGTAGAGGATGTGTAGAAGAGTGTATTTCTCTTTTGATTGATGAAGTCATCTCTTCTCTCTCTTTATTTTCACCCTCCTTTTCTTCTTTTCTTTTTTTACTTTGTTTTTCATGAAAAACCAACTTACACAAATCTTGACTATTTTTATAAAGTAATGGGTTTCACTCTACAATATTTGATAAATTAAGTGTTATATAAGTAGTCACAATAGTTGAACATATATCATCTTAGATCTTTAATAATTATTTTTTTATCCTCGATATTTTCGTCATTCTAACCTAGTGGTCCGTATGATTGTATCGTTACATGTTATTTTTGAAGTAAACAGGATGTTCGTTAATTTGTTCCAACGTGAAACTCATTGTAACCTCACGATTAGGTTAGGAATTCAAGCAAAAACATATAATGAAAACTGTGTATGAATTATTTATGCCTGACATTTGTTTGCATTTCTCCAAGGAAATCGCAACTATATGCCTTCGACATCTCTCTTTTGTCCAGATCAACCTTTAAATTAACACACAGACAATATGTTCAATTTTTATGTTAAAGATCTCACATCGAAAAGAGTCGATACCTCATAATAATATAAAAAGAGATATGAGATACTCTCCTCATTGCCAATTGATTTTGAGGTGAAACAGAGCCCATAAAGCTCAAAATGAGTATCAGTCGAATAAAAATGAAACTGAGATTCGATTCAAGATTGATGAGCCACCATCTTTTGCCAATTGGCTTTGAGGATACAAAAAATATCGAGTCGTTGATGGGAAATTTCACCGGAATCGTATTAAATTTGGGCACCTAGAAGGGGACAAATGTGTCCCGAATACACAGAGTTGTAAATGTTTATAAATTGAATTTTGAGAGCTTAGAGGTAAAGACACACAACGACCCGACCTGCTTACAACCGGTCCTCATTCCCCTATACTGTTCATCATTTTTATGTTAATGCAACGGTCCCCTATCTATATTTATAAAACTGCATTGTATAATCTTTTTTTTTATTCTTTACGCGTACCTTGATTAGAGTGAACATCGTCCTAATTGGGTTGGAAGAATTTTTTAACAACTCGAGTTTTTGAGTTGGTACTCAATCAACAACTCGAGCCACTCAATTCAACCGGTATACTTACAAGTTGGGGTTGAGTTATAGGCCATGAATCTGTTTTTTAAAAAATAGAGAAAAATTGTATGATACAATCTTCGATCATATATCTTATTAATTAATCTTATTTTAGAACTAATTTTTCAGATTTAAAACAAAATCAGGGTATAAATTCATCAAAACATAGAAAGTATTGGAGATGGAGAAGAATTGACATACCGATTTATAGTAATTCTCGATTCCCAACGTCCACTCTTCCAAGCTTTAAAGACTTGCTTCTCATTTACAATAGTCAACCAAGAAACTTCAAGGAGACTTGCAAAAATGGTGGAGATTCGATTCTCAAGCTCTAATCCCATCCAAATTAGTCTTATATATATGGCTTCTAATGACGACACACCAACGCTAAGAGAAAACTCAAGCCCAAACTAACCTTGGTTAAATCATTAATAATCCATAGTCATTACATTTGTTATTCATATTTTACACTTACAAACATGTATAATATTATTATTTAATTAATTTGGGTTAGTTAGATTGAACGAGCAAAAAATTGGCCAGAACGGTCTCAATCTAAAAAAATTATAATACAACTCATTCCTTACGACTTGAGTTAAGTACGTCGAGGTTCTCAAATTATCAATTTTTTTTGTACACCTCTCTATCTCCACGATTTTTACTAGACAAATTATATGACTCTACAATATTTAGTTGTAAACAAATCAATCAAAAAATGAATCTAATTAAGGTTGTGGACCACCATAAACTAAATTCATAACATTTTTATTTTTCAAGACACACTTAACCATTAAGTCAATTTATGATAATTATAATTTTATATATCTAATTTTCTTTTCTTACCATCCATCCCTTTTTCTTTTTTTCTTTTTTTTTTTTTTTTGCATCATATTTCAAGAGGCTTGCCAGCTAAATTTTAAATCATGAGTTCAAATGTTTTTCAACCAATTATTGATAAATTAAATTTAAAAAAACTTTATATTTAAAATATTAAGTATTATTAACTCATAACTTAAAATAAACGACGAAATTTTTTTCATTTTTGTGTCTAAACTTTCAAAATTTTAATTTTAGTATTTTAGTATTTCTTATAGTAAATTCAAATTTAATATTAATCAAAATTAAATCAATAATTTATAGAATCAAAGATAAAATGTAAACATATTTCTAAAATTTATAGAGAAATATGGTAATTTTTTAAAGAAAAAAAAACTTTTTTTCTTTTTTGTAAAGATCAATTTAAAGTTTTTTTGAAACTTGAGAAACCAAAATAGAACAAACCTTAAAATTTCAAGAGTAAAATTGGACTTTTAAAAATTTAGGAACTAAAACGGAATAAATCTCAAAATTTAAGAATTAAAATTGGATTTTTGAAATGGACCAAAATGACATAAAATTCAGAATTTAAAATCCAAAAATAATATTTTACTCCTAGATGAGTTATGAACTCATTATCGATTAATATTGAAATAAAATTCCAAGAATATAACTAAAAGAGTATTCATAAGTCCTATATATATAATATATATACACTACAAAATGGTTAATTAAGGTCTCGTTTGATAATCTTTTTTTGTTTTTGTTTTTAACTTTTTAAAAACAGGCAGAATAAACTAGGTTTGTTTCCTAACCAATTTTGGTTTTTGTATTTAAAATTTTAAAAACATTTTAAAAATATTAAAGGAATTCTAAAAACTAAAAAAAAAAAAACTTTTAAAAATCAATTTTCATTTTTTTTTTTAAAGAATACTAGAAAAGTGATAAAACGCACTCCAAATAAAGTTCGAACCTATAAATTTAAAGTTTATTAGATCAATAATATTTTTAAATTATTTTATTTTATTTTATTGAATATTAAAAATAATATTTTTTGATTTTTTAAAAAACCAAAAAACCTTTATCAAAAGTATTTTTAGTTTTTAGTTGTTAAAAAACAAAAACAAAAAATAATTATTAAATATATATGATTTTTATTTTTTAAAATAAAAAATAAAAAACTAAAAATTATAAACTAAAAATGAAAAATAAAAAACAAAATAACCATCGAATTGATTAAGTTTAACCGTTTCTTTTTTTTTCTTTTTTTTTTTTTTTTGAATACAAGTTGGAGAAGAAAAATTTCAAATACCGATTACAGATATCGAACCCGACCGTGGAGGGGAAGATTAAGTTTAACCGTTCCTTATCTTTAACAAAAGAATTGTTTATGATTATCTTGTTTTTTCCATTCTAATACATGAGAATACTTCACCAAATAAGTATCGAGTGCAAAAAATTGAAATGTCATAGATATCTAAAACTATTGAGCTATGCCTTGAATGATTTAATACCCTACGAAATCTGTATTTTTGTTTATATTTTGTATATATATTTTTAATGTAATGAGATATTTATCTGTAATAGGGTTTAATGAAAGTGTACTGTATAAACTCGAATTAAATCTTAGCCATCATGATTTCACTCTATATTTTCGACCTCTCCTTAATAAAATCGTGACATCTCTCTACTTGTGGACTAGCTAACACACCGTTAGTGAACCACATAAATTTATGTATTGTTTCTTCTTTGCGTTTTTTTTATTCTTCGATTGATTGTTGATTGTCATTTTCATAACAAAAACCGTACACTAAAAATATGAAAAGATGTTTACACTTATGAAAATGTAAATATTTATGATAAGACTTCTTAATTATTTTTATCACCCTAAATATAAATAATATTTTTTTTCATAATTATTCTCTTTTCATCTTAAATATAAATAATTAGAGGTTTACATAGTTTGAGTTTTATTGGATTAGATGATATTTTGCTAAGTAACCCAAATTTTTTGATTGGTCAATCCGTCAACTTACCCAAGTCTATATATCAAAACAACTCAACCTATATTCTTTAAGTTTAGTTGGATTGAGTTATGAGGTTATATTTGTATCTTCAAAATTAATACCATACTTCATAAATATGTAAATAAAAAAAATAAAATGATATTAAATTTAAATTCTCTCTCTATATATATGTTTTATTGCAACCAATTGTCTCACATGGGAAAGAGAGGGGAAAATCATGGGGATAAATGGAATGACCACAACCTCCATTAGTATGAGGCCTTTTCGGAGATGCCAGAAAATAAAAGCATGAAGGCTATACCCAAAATGGATAATATCATACAATGTGGAGGATCTTGGATAGAGTAGGTCGTTCCTATATATATATATATCTTAGTTAAATTATAATCTAATATAATTCAAAAAAACTCAATTCTAATAGTTTGGGTTAAATAGGTCCGAGTTGCTAGAGGTGTGGATTATTTTCTACATCCATATAAATAATCATTTTATTAATAAATATTTTTGTCATATTCTTCCTCAAACTATCATCGTTGTAATATTGTTTTCATTTTCGTTGCCTAAATGATACTCATGTTTTGAAGCGAGGTGCAGGAAAATGATGACGTTAGGAAAAGTGGTGTGGTTGAGGTTTGTCTGGTGTGGTCCGAAACCCCAAATGCAATCGAAAAGCTGAGCTTTAGATTGGCGCAAAACCAAAGGGAATTGATCGATCAGATCCTATCAATGGGTATTTGGAATTTCAGAATTCCAATGTTCGAGGGCTCCACTTTTATCCAATCCTTCCAACACAATACCCTACTACAAATTACTCTCTATCAAAAAAAAAAACTTGTTCATAGCATTGTTTTTTTATAGTGAAAAATCAAAATGAAATTCAAATAAATGTTGCACCCACTTAATTCCCCAAGAAATAATGAAAAACAATCCAAATAAATGTGCATAGTCTCTATCTTTATCATATTTTAATATTCTTGTCCTTTTCATAAGTCAATACCAATCATATCATATAGTAATACAAATTAGAAAATGACACTTTACATCTATTTTTAATGTTGTTGTGGCATTCATAATTATATCCAATGAATTGTGTGTGACAAAAAAATATAATCGTTCTTGTAGTTTTTTTTAGTATGCATTTATAAAAATAGTATGTGTCTATATTATTAAATATTTTGCATCATTGTTAATTTATCAATTTGTAATTTACATTTTTTTTTTTTTTTGGCATTTCAAATTGGCAGTTTTGTTAGGTTTCTTTATGCACTTCGTAAAAATATAAAGTAAAAATGAGTGAACTGAAACGGTAACATAAATAATTATGAAAATGGAATATGGGTGAGTTTTACGATATTTGGAGTGGAGAATTAGAATTGTTATGATCTCATAATTATTGAGTATACGTCGATGTCATTGAGCTACTAGTCATTGACTGCAAATTAAATAGTTTATTACTTTTTTTTATTCTTCTCATTTTTACTATTTTGTTACTAAATAACCATTCTTTGCATTCAAAGATATATAATAGTTGCTCTTATAATTATTCATTATATTGTTAATAACTTGTTTATAAAAATTTATTTGATCACTTCAAATATAAATAATCTTTTTTTTTGTTTTTTTTTTAATATTCATTTTCACATTTTCATTATTTCATAATCCCATCTTGAGCTAAAAATCCTCTAAAATAACAAAACAATTGAAACAAAAACAATAACTAAGAAAATTTGTAGTGGAAAAGGAAAGTGTGTTACGTTACATGTAGTAATTCCAAGGCTTCAAGTAGAGTCCGACATGTCGGCATAATGTGCGGAGATTAAATAAATCGCGAGTACATATTTTTATGTCGGCTAATGAGAACGTTGATGTGACTATTTATTAGTTGTAATATAAATTTTTGTTTCAAAAAAAAAAAAAATTGTAATATAAATTTTAAAAATTATTTATTACAATCGAATCACCTGAAGAAGCTAGGTAGGTTCTGTGCACATGAGTATAAGTTTTTCCTTCTTTCTTTAATTTTGATATCTACATATCAACCAACAATATTCAGATCCAACATTCAATTTTCATCATCTCTAATTTATGGGCTTCATTGTTGTTATTATTATTATTATTATTTTAC
>JBBMKA010055781.1:0-18366 GCA_037833695.1 Sechiopsis laciniata
TAATTGAATATTAGCAAATTCTTATGAAAATATATTCTTTTTACCTACTTTAACTCTCAATTCTTGAGAGTTATCAGCTTTCTTCCTCTAAATCTCGATATTTCTTGTTCGGAAAGACTAGTGTTCGAGCTACTTGCCATCTATATTGTATTGATTTTATTGTGCCTTTTTCTTCATTGTGGATGGTCTTACTTGAGTTGTCCACAAGGATGACACAATAATTGAAAGCTTAGAGCTTTGAATGTATACTTTCCTTAAGATCTCAAGTTCAAAATTCACTTGTGACATTAATTTACAGACACCTCCTTATCTCCAGGCGATTTCCTACTAAAAAAAATGATGGTTTTAGTTGATTCATTTTTTGTTTATAAACTTTTGATTTCATAAAATTACACATTAACTTAAAGTAAATATTATAATGGAAAGTGGGTTATTTTCAATCAGTTTAACTTCATTGAAGTCATCAGTTTTGGTGGCTTGATCGAAGTATCATATTTGATTTTTTTTTTGAATTAATAATTGCATAATTTAATTTAAATACAAAAGCAATTCAAACCTTATGATATTTTTTATTTGAAAATGTAAAAGGTACTTTAAAAAATTTACAAAACATATATATATATATATTTTGAGTACAAGTTGGTGAAAGAGAGATTACAAATACCGATTCTAAGGATCGAACTCGTGACTATAGAGTGAAAATAAATTAACTTCAAAGCAAATAACCAATCGCGCCACTGACCCATTCAATAATATATATATTACTCGAGAGAAAAGCAATACAAGAACTAAATTTTTGTTAAAATTTGGAAAATTGGATTTTGTTTAAGGCTTAATTTGGTTATTTTTTAATAAATTGAAATTAATGAGTTTATGTAAGTGTTTACCTTGTTTCTGGTAAAAACTGGTGAGTGAATTAGTAGAAATTGACTAGAGGGAGAAAATTAAAGTTTATAAACAAAAGAGAAATATTTGCATCATGCCCGGACATTATATATAAAATAATGCCCACCTATGTGGCTCAATATGGGCCACAATCTATTTGATTTTAAATTTAAAAGATAAAAAAATAAAATAAACAAAAATGGATTGTGGCCTATTGATAACTCTCAAGTAATGAGAGTTGAAGTAGTTTAAATTAAGAGATCTAATTAAGAAAATGTTGAATTCAAATCATAAAGCACAAAATTTCGCTAGATTTAACACGTTCAGCGAAATAGTGAACAAAGACATTATGTAAATATTTCTCTAAACAAAAATTCTCAACTCCTTCATCCTCATTTTCATATTTTTATGAATTATCAAAGTTTATTGAGTCGATAAAAGGAAAGCACACTTAATAATCAAGATTCAAAACTCTCCATCCCAAATGTTGTTAAACTCAAAAAAAAAAAAAAAAAAAAATCAAAGTTTATTGAGTCCATCTTAGTTCCTCTAGCTATATCCAAATTGAATTTTATACAAGCATCTGATTTTATGTTATTGATATGCAAAGTTCAAAACATATTTTACAGAATATCATAGGATACGAGGAGATGAAGAATAAAATCATGGGATAATTAGAATCTGATTCCTAGAACAACCCTGGACTTACTAATTCTTCCAACACTTTGACCAATGTGAAGTACAAACTCTGGATCCTGCTTGTTCCCAAAATTTCTTCATTCATCACCAAATACTCAAGCTCAAATCAAGATAAATTTTAACTCTAAACTTAAAAACTTTATAACAGACAAGTTATGAGAAATCCAGCCAATCAAAATCTTCATATTCCAAATTACAGTACACATTAGAAACACATCTCCATTAAAAGCTGATATCCTAGCAGAAAGATAGCCCATGGTTTCTAAAAATCAAGAGGCATTCCAAACATTTTGTTTATATCATCCATGGCTTCCTTAGTAAATACTGTTGGCTCAAACAAATCACAGTCTCTTGATTTTCCTGATGACTTTACTGGCTGCTGAGCCTGTTGTGCAGGCTCTAATTCATCATCAGGAAGTATTGAAAACCCACCAAAATCACTTTGCATTTCTGGAGGCTTTTCATGCTTCTTAGATCTCCTAGTCCTAACAAATTCAATGGGCTTTCCAAACATGTTGTTGATATCATCTATTGCTTCTTTCAGGTTTACTGTTGGTTCTACCAAACCATGGTGGCAAATGTTCTCCACCTCTGGTTCATTTGAAATGGCAGTTCCAACAAACCTACAGACAATTGTATCTTCTCTAAACTTGGGATGAATAGGATCTTGCACATCAGAATCAACATCATTGTTCACACAAGGAAACACTAATGTATGAGCATGTGAAGAAGATGCTGTAGAACCTCCCATAACATCTAGTGATTCGCTCGATTTCGATCGATTCTTTTCGTAACTTGTGTTGCCAATCTCACCACCTGCTTCATCATCCACAAAAATCATCAAAGGCTCGGGATTGTGAGTTTTGGTTATACCACCTTGCTGTGGCACTGTGCATCCTTTCTGGTTTTGTAGTCCATTTTTCTTATCAAGATTCTCATCAACAAACACCTCAAACCCACCATTTGAGTTGCAATCTTTCTTTGAATGGTATCTATGTGATCTTCTACCAATAGGAGCCATCTCTATAGGCTCAGAAAACATACTGTTTATTGCATTCATTGCCTCTTTCATATTGACAGTTGGTTCCACCAAACCATGGTGACAAGCATCTTCTACTTCAGATTTCCCATAAATAGCACTATCTACAAACTTCACAACAACCGTGTCATCGCTCTTAAACATCGTCGATTCATCTCCGTCTTTCTCTACTGAATCTTGAGGCATCTTCTCAGTCTCATCTCTTATTGTTACAGCTATAGGCCCATTCTGAAAAATTCCTTTATCTTGAACCTCATTATTGTTCGCCTCGACATCAGCACGATGAGAAGTAGTATTCTCAAGTAGATGCCTCCTTGAAGTTCTTCCATGCTGCAGAATGTCTGCTGTTCGTTAGAGAGTTAACTGCATTTTTCCAACCGGAGACAGCAAGAAAAATACATGCTTAAAAACTCACCTGAACTCTCTTGTAATTGTGTCTTTTCATGCGATGAAGAAACTGCTCATATGACTTTTGTAATTCATCAATAGGTTCAGCAAGCCTGTACAACAATCAAAATACATTGTTCCATCTCAAGTTCTTAAGACCAATAGCAGGTCCTGCTATAGAAGATTTAAGTTCTTAACTTTGACAAACAAACCATGACTGCATTTACTTAGAATGACACTACCGGTCATGAGAGAAATTCTTGAAATAGGAGAGAAAGGGAAAAAAATCAATACAAACTCCAAAAAGGAGTGAAAGGGAAAAATAAAAAGAGGAAAACAACCAAAAAATGATAAAAGATAACAAGCAGAAAAAAATAAAAATAAAAAATAAAAATAAAAGAACCGAACCAAAAACTACAACTGAAAAACCAAAATAGCTTGAAGAGGAAGGAAGAATTGAAGAAGCAGGTGACCAACAAAAACCGAAATCTGAGCAGATACTTCAAACCAACAAGCCAAGGTTAGAAAGCAACTAGAAGAAGAGCAAACCCCCGTGAATAACCTAACAAATTCATCTAAAAGCCCAAAAGTCCACACTGAACTTCACAAGGGATTAGTAATTTTCTTGATAAAGGAACCAACTGCTTAAATTATTGAAAATGAGACGCCCTTCAAATTAAAAGGCTGAAAAGGTAACTTCAAGCTGGAAATCTTGAGATAAAACTCAACCCACTATTTGTTAAGCCTCATTGCTTTAACAGATTGAATCTCTAGCTTATTTCAGAGACTTTATTCTTTAGATTATCAACCATTTCATAGCTAAGTCTATCTAAGTTCCCCTGACACTGAGTTTTGGGGGACCTGTAAGAGTGTCCTAAATCATGGGCATCCACACCACCAATACCATTATCTAATGGGCAGGGGTCACGAAAAGAAAAATTATGATTACTAAAAAATTAATTATTTAGAGAAATATAAGGTGTTGGTGTTATCATTATGTTTCGAAAAATATAAAGTGTGAATATATTTAGTCTGCTTTTTCTGCCTGTGGGGAGGAAAAAGATGGCCAGGTGTTATTCTCAGACATCTCATGCAATTCTCAAGCAAAACCACATATAGTCATTTACTATTCTCAAAGACACATCTCTGAATCATCAACTCTCTATAGACATTGAATAAAATATGTATAGCTCAGTAGACTTTGGTTCACAGACTAGGAGCCTATTTTTAAGGAGATAAACAGACAGAATAGAAGCCAATAGGAAGAAACTATAACATTAATCATAGTATGAAGGCACATACAAACCTATAGAAGATCCATACATAAAATGGTATCAGTTGGCAAAATAACCAGCATTTTATGTTACACAAACTAAGATTTTCAATAAGTAAAAGATTTTGGGTGTGGCCGAGTATAGAAATGACTTCATTTTTTTTTTCTTCATAAAAACCAATGTATAATAAAATTCAGAATGAACCAATCTTTCACATTAGAATACTTACTTCTGCACTCCTAAGTGATACATTTTATCAGCATCATCAAACTTCTTAAGCTTCTCGTAGTACAAGGCGTAAGCTTGATAGAACAAAGCAAATTTCGTCCCAATCCGTTTTTCTTCCATGCTTTTCAACAGGGCTCTTGGATCATCCACATAATCCATCTGTAATCAGGAATCAGAAACGAGTTCCAAAATCAACCACTAAAACCTATAACCCTCAAATTCCAACTACACAAATTAGCAACAATCACACTAAGACACTAGAAAAAAAAGCCTCCCCTTCTATAAATTAGAGCTCCAAATTTCACAGATTCCAAGCAATACACTAAAAATTATTCAAAATAGAAACAACCCATATGAATTAACAAGTTACCAACTGCAACCAAACTCGAAGATAGCGCAAATCATCCCTATAACGCCGATCAGACTCAAACTTCACAGTGCATTTCTGTAAGAATCGAGGAAGTTTATCATTCAAAACGTTGGAAGGCAACGAGTCTTTCATTTTTCGAATCCCGCTGCAAGAAAAAGGGAAGGATTGATTAAGCTGTGAGACAAAGAAACAGAGAGATTAAGTTCAAGGCATTATATTACCGGAGCCATGGAAGAAGAGGGTCTTTGCCAGAGTATGACTTGATGTCCGAAATCAAAGAAGAGAAAAGATCGTTGCCGGCCATGGCCATAAGGCTAAGAGCTTGGAGTGTGAAAATGGCGGTACAACACAATCAAATTTGTTTTCGTTTCCCCCTTTTGAATTGATTTCATGGAAAGCAATGGGAATTGGGCTATTGAGTCAGGAAATAGGCCTATCTCTTGGGCCTTCTCTTTGTTGTAACTTTAACATTGAAATTAGGACAACTACGGAAATACTTAGAATTTAGAAACTAATTAGGATGTCTAAAAAATTTTAGACTTTAAATTTGTGTCTTTTTATTTTTAAATTTTAATTAATTTTGTATACAAAAAGTAGTTTACAATTGTACCCCTCCTATATTTCATAGAGTTTTTTTTAATCAACCCCACGAAAACCCTCCACCCATGCATTTGTGATTGATGATAGCCCCACGTTGAAAAATACGACCGCAAGAGAAATGCATTCATTTCATTGACCTCGAGACTTCGAAAGGGATTGGCATTGGAGCCATGTTTATGAACATATAAACGTTTTCGGTGTAAGCTTTCAAATCACTTTGGGTGTTCCGACATTTTTTTATAGTGTAAGCTTCCAAATCTCTCGATGGCTCTGGTTTTTAAAATATATACGTCTAAATCGAATTCCTAATTTATTGGTTTTTTTTTTTTTTTGCATATGTTAGACATGGTTCACAAGTATTTTATACCTAATAGAATCCCTACTTTGTAGGGATTATGTTTCCTTTATTACTATTTTTTTTATTTCGCATATGTTAGACACTGGTTGCATGTATTCTGTACATATCCTATGTTAGTTACTGTTGGCACCTATTCTGTACAGAGTATTGACGCATATGTTAGTTACGTTAGTGTTGTCACTTGTATATATTCTGTGAATAACGTTGTTTATTTATTTATTTATTTTTTGCATAAGTTAGACATTGTTGGCACATATTCTGTACATATCATGTTATAATAAGGGTGCATATGTTGGTGACTATTGCCTATGTATATATTATGTGAATAACATTGTTTCCTTGATTTTTTTTAGTTTGTGCATATTTTAGACATTGTTAGCACATATTTTATACATAATCGAAGCATTAGGATTTTGTTTCCTTAATTTTTTTTTTATAGCGATGGCTACGATGATCATATTTGTTTTTTTTGAACGATCTTCTAGCTGGCTGAATGAATGAGAATGACAACGAGGTCAGTCAAATGCAACATCTATTATACAACATGTTCGCAAACCCGCTGTACATCCATTGTACACCACGATTCTACTTTAAACCTATACCTTTAGCTTTTCAGCCCGTACTGGAAATTTTGGTTTGTAGGCGCCTGTGATCGAACGTAATTTCCATTTTCTTGTTTTCATGGTGCAATCGATCGTGATTTATTTATATTTCTTTTTTGTAGCCACCTCCCAAATCTTAGGATCGATTTAGTATTTTAATTTTGAAATATTATAAAATTAGTTATGCTTAGATTTAGGAAAAATAAAATATTATAAAGTAAAAAGTGATTGGTTATGCTTAGATTTAGGACAAACTTGGTTTTTTTTTTTTTTTTTTTTTTTTTTTTTTTTTTTCATTAAACACTTAAATGAAAAGGAACTAAAGGGTCACCTCTCCCCCTGATTTTTATTTTTTTTTTTAATTTTTGGTCATGAATTTAAAGTCGAGTACAAAATAGTCATGACCTTTATTTTTTCTCTCAATTTAGCCAATTTCTACCATTTCCCTTAAAATTAGATTAAGAAGCCAACCTTACTCAAGGAGTTCGAATTTTTATATTCCTAATTATAATTAAACTGTAAAAACATTGGAAGGTTTTTTTTTGGATAGAAAATAACAATGGAAGGTTTAATTTGACAAAGTTTTTATTTTTGTTTTGTTTTTTTCAAAAAAGATTATCAAAAAGTTTAATCTCGAATTTTTAAAGTTTGTGCGTAAAAGTTAACTAAACTTTGAAAATTTTAATTTTGTTTTTTTAATTTTGTTTTTTATGGAACAAACATTTGGGATTGTTGATAGTGATCAACAAAAATTTCTATTGATTTAATTTTGTATATAATATATTAACTTAGATTTCTAACGGGCACAAAAAAAAAAAAAAAACTATTACATATAAAATTAAAATTTAGGTCTAATATGATTCTTATTTTTAAATTTTATGCCTGATATGTTGATTCTAACCGTCATTAATTGACGTAGTGGTACAAAAGGCCTTTGAGAATAAAAAAAATTATGAGTTTAATTTATGGTGGTCACTTACTCATATACCTAGAAATGATTTCCTACGAGTTTCTTTGATATTTGAATGTTATAGGAAGTTGAGATATGAATATGTGTGAAGACCCAACTTATAAATAAAGCCTATATTTGGTATATACCATCATACTTGATTTAATTTTCAATGACTCAGTAATTTAAAATCAAAACATACTCTTTAATTAAAACCAAATATATGTTCAACAAAAGTAAAACAATAAAAACATACTCCTCGCCATGATGATTCAAAAAAGAAATATAAACTTGTTGAATTTAATAATAGTAGTTAAATAGTTCATGCAGAATAGAGGATAAATAATAAACAATGGGACATGTGTCCCTCATGATTCAACAGCCTTGTCCAACTCATCCATCTCGGTTTAGCTCAGTACTTAGAGAGGGAAAATAATAAGGGTGAGTATTGAAAAATACTCAGTAAAAACCTCTATTTAGTGTACAAAATGCATACATTAACCTAGCATTTAATCAAGCAATCGCATATGTCATCTACAACCTAACACTCGGGACCATAATCCTAAGTACAAGTCAGCCCTGGTCATGTACCTCTATTAAGTGACCAAGATAGCTTAGGGACCCATACCTCCAAGGTTCAACTCACATGTATCTAAGTGATCTTGGAAATCAAACAATCTCAGGTAACACAAATGACCCTGCTTATCAAGAACGCAACTAGTCTTGGTGATATAAAAATCGGTGCTTATACAATTTCTAATGATTTATTCTAAACATGTGACACACACCATGCTAATATACTACACTTCAAAGCACAATTACGCAAGTATACGCAGCGAGTATGCAACAATTGTTCTCCACAAATATTGATGTTCTATAATTAGTTTTTAATAATTTAAGAGTGAAACAATAAAGTAAAGGGAATTGTTTTTTAGGGGGGGGGGGGTTTAATCTACTGCAGAAATAAAATATTCCAAATAAATAAGGCTCTAGTTAAGGTTGTGGAAAGCGTCTAACATTTCCTAAGGGTAACTAATTGGTAAGTAGAAAATTTCGCACTTCACTCGGTCTAGTGTTTGCTCCCACATTCACTCACAACAACTGCAACTCCTGTTGCAAGTCAAAGTAATTAAATTAGTGCACCGCGCGCATTAATGGAATCGTTATTCCTAACCTTTCCTAAAAACGCAAGATTAACCCATGTGTTAGGTCTTAGGTTGGTTCCTCTTTCGAGGCGAATGATGAACAAGTTTATGTGGATAGCCAATCGACAATCACTATTTATATTAACTAACATGCTTAATTTAACAACTCTCTCGTACCCCTAGTACATGCTTTCTACAATCATTGTGAATCAACGACGAAGATCGCAGGATGAGTTGACACTTATCTTTCTCCCACTAACTATTTTGAAATAAGCTTTTCTCCCACTCAAATGAACTAGGCTAAACTTGTTCGTCTAAGTTCTTCATTCTACCATTAGCACTTATGTTGGTTAGATTGTGCTTTAATGTGAATTATTAATTTTTTTTAATCCTAAAGACTAACCACATTATGATCTTATTCAATAAATATAGACAATATTTGATCATTTCATCTCCCATGTTAGTTCATAAGTAGGGGGTATTCCCGTATACCGTCAACTTAAATATTTTAACCTTAGACAGAACTTTTCTTAGGCAGAGTTCTCTTCTGATCAATCAACATTTAGTTTCATTGATCTTTAATTAACTATTAATAAAAGAATCTTAAGTGATGAATCCTATTAACAGAAGTTTGTAACTCATTCAAAATTTAAATGAACTCTCTATATGATCACACTGGTGAAATATTGATATCATTCTTTAACACAATTACTTATATAAATCAACATATTGGTCAAATCTTATGCAAACGTCTTGAATAGAATAACTCCACTCACATGTCTTCATATGAACAACTTGATCGAGTAATATAAAATCCCCAAATTAAAAATATCTAAGGTGTACGTGGTTTGGGACACTAGTTACGTTATTATTAGAGATGTCTATGGGGCGAGGTGGGGTCGAGGAATGGATTCTCCGTTCTTGCCACTAAAATCAATCCCCATCCCTATGAAATTCACCATTTTTATTTTGCAGGGATTGGGGCGGGGATGCACCGCGGGGAATGGTTGGGGATCGGTTCCCTGCGAGAAATTTTTCCCCATTTTTTTTATTCTACTTTTTCTAATCTTAATTTTATAATAAAATTTTCAATAATATTTATCAAATAGATGACTTTTTATAACAAAATATATAATGATTTTCATTTAGACAGTTAATTATTAAAGAAAAATATCTATTTAAATAAATATTTCTACAAAAAATAAAAAGTTTCTAAAGATTAAATTGGTAAAAAGAGAGAAAAGTAATATACATTTTAAAAATAAAATAAATAAAAAATGTAAATGGGGCGGGGATCGGGGATGGGAATGCATTCCCCGTCTCTAGCCCTGTTTATCTCGCAAAATTTTTTTTTCCCTCGCTCACGCCCTTATTCCCCGGCTAAACGGGGATTCACCGCCCTGTTCGGGGCGGGTTCTCAGCCCCGCGGAGAAAATAGACATATCTAATTATTATAACGGAGGGTTTTGATAAATTGATGGCTATTATTATTATTATTATTATTATTTGAAAAATAAACTTGGTTATTATAAACGTTGTTTGAGACACAAGTTATTACAACTGTTATGAAAATGACAATCAACAATCGTAACGAAGATAAAGAGAACGTGCGAGAGAAGAAGAAACACACATAATTTACGTGGTTTACTAACGTTGTGTTAGCTAGTCCACGGGCAGAGAGGGGGTGGAGTTTTATTAAGGAGAAGCGAATTACAGAGTTACAGAGTGAATGTCATAATATGGCTAGGGTTTTAATTCGAGTTTATATATGCACTCTCATTAAAACTTATTACAAAATGCGTAAGCATTAAAACAGAATGCTGATGCGCAAAGACATGTGGAAGGCATTGCAACAATGCGCTGCAATGCAACATGCGTTTGCGCGCGGGATGCGCTAAAAGAATGCGGAATGCATTTTTGAAACGGGGGCGTTGGCCCCGCACCCTCACTTGCTAACCATGCAGCGAGACCCCCGACTACTAATCGCAGGGTATTGGTGCGTTCAAGGCATATCTCAACAATAACAAAGGTTATGATAAATGATATTTGAGGTGCATATTATTTCTTATTATCATTTTTTTTTTGAAATCAGAAAACTGGAGTTTCATTCCACTTACTCGGAGTAGCCATGCCCATCCCTAGATTAGGAATCGAAAGATATCACACCAATGAAGAAGGGGGATGCATATTATTATAACATAGGTTATGATAAAGGTGTTTATGGCACATTTTATTACAACAAAGGTTGTAAAGAAAAGTTTTAATTTTTTTTTAATAACTTTGAATTATTTAAAAATATAAAAAATAAATAACAAAATATAAAAGAAAAGAAAAAAAAAAGTTTTTTTTTAAAATTAAATGTAATTAATATTGAAGATAATGTGAATAGATGAACATGTATTATTTTTAACAAGTAGATTGTTTTTTTAATGTATCTTGTATATTGATATAATCTATATGCATTAAGAATTAAATATATTAGTATAGTTTTGATTTGAGAATACTGAATAAATATATATTTGAGAATACTGATTAAATATATATTTTTTCAAATCAGACTAGTACATTTAATTTTTAACCGAAATTTATCTAGCCACTAAAAATGGTACTGAATAATGAAAATGATGGAATTTGAAACGTACATAAATAAAAATATACATTGATTATTAGTTGATTTTTATTTATTATTATTATTATTATTATTTTATAATTCATAGTTATATAATTATCATTCTCATCTAGTATTTGTTAATATTATTTCAAACAATCATGAATTAACTTTTTTTAAAAAAATTATATATTATTTATTTAAAATTACTGAACATATTAATGAAGTAGTTCTTCAACATCATTCATAGTGTCAATATTCAAAAGAATATTAACAAAAAGAAATAAAAAAGTTAGATAAACAGACATATAAGTTTAGAGCTATTTCATCAATTACATAATCCATAAACTAAACGTGAGTTAAATTATGATAACCAAATGACTCCAAATGAACCAGCTTTATTTGCAGCTTTTAAAAACATCAGGCAATAATTGACATTTCTCCTCAAGCGTGAAGTACCACAGTTTTTGTAATAATGCAACAATAAAAATAAGATATTTCATAAGATATACACAATATGTTAAAGTTAAATGATGGAACCCGCATACAAAACATAAGATTGATTTCTGTGACCAAGAAAAAAAAAAAAACATAAGATTGATTTCTTAATCTCGAGTTACATAAGATTAGTTTCTTAATAATTATCTCGAGTTACACAAACGGTTAGAAATTCACCATTCAACCAAACGTCCACACATTCCCTAAAAAGATATTAAAAGCTCAAGAAAAATAGAAAAATGAAACAAACACTAATTAAAGACCCCATAATAAATGACAAGAGAGCTGAGAGAGAGTCAGTTGAGAGTTGGTTAGTTTTGTTGAGATACCTTACGAAACGTGTTCTTGTTGTTATGCATCCAAACCTTTAACACTCGGCGCTTCACCCCAATTTCATTGCAGAATTCAATCACCGCCGCTTCATCGCTCTTCTCAATCCGCCACTCTAGCTTCTCCGCCATTGCCACCATCCTCTCCTTCTGCTCCTCCGTGAACTTCGTCCGCAGCCGCTTCCTCCCCGGGGTCGGAGGGGGCGGCAGCGCCAGCATCCTCCGCTCTGGTGCCACCTGCAAGCACCCGCCCGGACCGCGCCAGTACGGCAACACAAATGGCAGTGACTGTCCCTCTTCGTCCACGACCACTGCGTCCTTCCGGTGGAAGTTGCGGTGGCAGTTGCAGGCTGCACATTTGAGGGCGTCGAGAGAGCCGGCAGGGCCGGCGGGCATGAACTCGCCGCAGCCATCGAGTGCGTGGCCGCCGATCGCGACCGCATGGTTTTTTAAGCACTCTTTGTAGTTGTAGGAGGGCTTTGAGAGGAGGAGGGAGCGGTTCGAGTGGACCGGGGTTGGGTTCTTGTTGAGCCGGGAAAGTGTGTGTGTTTGGAAATGGAGGAGTGGTTTGTGGTTTGTTGGTGCTGCTTCTATTTCCATGTGTTCTTCTTCGTGATCCTCGAACTCCATTTAGGGTTTCTGCAATGGAAATGAAAAAAGAGGACGCTTTTAATTAATTACTGTCAAATGTGAATACACCGGCTCTACCCGCTGCCGGTACAATTGTTCTTGCACATTTATGCATGAAATGGAAGGGGTTACAACCAATATTTATATTTGATTTCATAGTTTTTCTTTTGTTTTTTTTTAATATTAAATAAAGTTAAAGTACAAGGGTTGTGAACGGAAAAAAGTAAAAGTTTTTAATATATATATAAAATTGAAGAACATTTTGAAGGTCATTAAAATGTATTTTTAAAGGTTTGAAATATTTCTTTCATTCTTGTAGTTGGGGTTTAAACTAGTGGCATGCTCCACCTCTATTATTGGTAGAACTCAAAAAAAAAAAAAAAAAAAAAAAAATCCCTTAATTTATTGTTATTTTGATTTTTTAAATCAGTCTTTATTATTGGTTGTATTTTCTCTTTTTTAGAAAGAAAATTATTTTTATTGTTTTACACCTTTTTAATAAAAATTAAATTTTTTTGTTGAAGATATAAAAATAAATTTGAATATTTAAAAATTTATAAACTAAAATGAGATAGAATTCAAAATATTAGACTACATTTTTTTTGAAACAATATTTTAAGGAATTTAAAATTTTGTCTACTGCATTATTGAATTTCAAAGGTTGTGTAAATTTAGTTGTTTTTCTTTGAGTTCAGTGTATATTTAGTTTTTATGCATCAAAATGTATTTTTAATAGATAATTTAAAATTTACAAGCTTTATATATATATATATATATATATATGCATATATAATGAAATTGAAAATAGTTATTCTGTTTATTGTCGTTTATCTCTCAAGGGTTATAGATGCTTTATTTAGATCAATTAACGTCGATTGAAACTTTAGCTTTACTTCATTGTTTGCTTTCGGCTTAATAGTGGTACTCCTCACTAGCTTGGGTGGAGCCAAATTGCTAAGGGCTAGTTTTATTCACAAAAACTTATCGAAGGAAATTATGGATGTTATATTTAATTTAAATATTAAAATTTATTGATATTCTTAGAGTTCTATAATTTGATAGCTCATCAAATTGTAGTCCGGTGAACATTTTGTCAAATTAATGAGCTAATGTATTATTCTAAAAAAAGTGCGATATTGAAAATGTTAATCTACGACTTATACAATATTAAAAATTTATGGACTTATTAGATAAATTAAAAATTATATAGATTAAAAATAATTGAACACAACATTTTACAATTTTAGTGGATTATCATAAATACATATTAAAGTAAGACCTATTTAAAACAGCCCTAAAAATTTAAGACTCAAACTTTTTTATTCAATTTTTTTTTAACATAGCAGATAATTGACGTTATTAATATTTTAATGAGTTAAACGTAGTAGGTGATTTTCTTTTTTGAACTTTCAAAAGATTAGTTTCTAAGCTTAAAAAAATCATTAAAATTTTTATTGTTATTCTTGGATGACTTAATATAGATTTACTTATATCTTTCAAATTATTAGGTGAAAAATTTAAAGTGAAAGCTAAATGAATAGTGTTATTAAAATCTTAAAGTAATATTGTTATTAAAACATTTAACACTTTTTTAAGAATAAACTAATAGAAATTTCAAATTTAAAGACCACATATTAAAAAAATAATAAAAAAAATTTAAAAATCACAACGAAAAAAAGAGGAAAAGTATAGGCTGTGATGTGAAGATAATGTATTTATTATGTAATAAAATTGTTTAGGGCCTGAAAAGAAGAAAATGCTTTTGATCTTTAGGACAGAGATGGTAATGAATAAAATGTCCGAATCAAACATCACATAAAGACAAATGAAGGAAATCATTGTTTGGTTGAATTTTATTATACAAAAAAGGAATTTAAAATTAAGGGAAAAAAAGGATTATTGGTTTCTGCTTTCCCACGTCGTTATGTTCAGAAGAGAATTTTCTGTCAAATGGGAGAAGTGAATCTTGTAGAAGGATCTCCACAACAAAAATAATAATAATAATAATTAAAACAACAAAATATCGAGGAGTATTTGTTATGCGGTTTTCAACGAACTATTACAAATGAGCTAATATAATTATTTTTCAAAAAATTCTATCTAAGTAAACTATTGTAATTACTCAAAACAATCATTCATTTTACCTATTCAAAATAATCATTTATTTCATATAAAATAATCACTCTTTTTTTAACTACTTAACATACAATTTCTCCTCCAAAATCTCCATCCAAATAAGTTTTTTCATCCAACTCCACCAAAATCTTTATCCAACAAGTTATTATGCCTCTAACTCCTCCATAAAAAAAACTACATCCAAATAAATTATTGTACGCCTCCCAATTTTTAATCACTCAAAATAATTCCTCATTTTAATCCCTTATTCTAATCACTCTTACAAATTCTCATCCAAACAACCCTAAGCTCTTTATAAGAAAAAACATTATTCATTCTTTGTTTTATTTTTTGAATTAAAAAACATTTCCCATTCGAATTAAAATCAACTGGTTATATAGTAATACATGTTATTACTGGAATAGTACTAATTTGGCCATTATTCATTCCCTAATTCGTTGTTGCTAAGTGTCGTGTAATATACTCCTTTTTTTTTTTTTTAATGAGTTTAGTTCTATAATAATTAATTTATATCATGAATTAAGAGATCTTAGATTCAATTTTTGTAACTTCCAAATACTATTCTTAAAACCTAAAACAACATTAAAAAAATGCTTACGTCATGTTAGAATAAAATGAACAGCATTTAAATTGATGTTTTTCTTAAGAATGATATTAAAAGACTTTTAAGAAAAATTTAAGTATGACTTAAATTTTCAAGTTCATTTATGTGGTCTAATTTTAAAAACTTTCTTATTTTTATTTTTTTAATTTAAAATAAAATAAATTGTAACACAAATTATGTGACATATGTGGATATGAAAATTTAGATGATGCCTGGTAAATCACCTAAACTTATCTAAACACTTTTTATAAGAAACTTGAAGTGAGATTTACTAGAAGGCTAACTGATTATTGTTATATGTTTGTTATAAAAATGATCCTAACGAATAATCACTAATATCAAGAAAGAGCAAGATAAACATAGTCAACCTCACTCTTAAACGTGGAACACAACTGGTAATTGAGAGTGTTGATATGGAAATTGGGATCATTAAGATCAATGATAAATTTATATTTATTGGAGACTTGAAGTGACATGCAATAGAGAAAACTCGAAACGAGCGACAGGTAGGTGCAAGGACACAAACATTCAAACGCTCAAGTGAATATTTTAATGAAAATAGAAAGAGTCTTAGAGAGAAGTCGAATTGTAGTCCGAGTATTGCTTACATACCTATTCATTTTGGTTAGAATAAAAATAACGTTCTTCAAACGTAGTTGTCGACGTTGGATTAATGTCTCATTTTAATATGTAACATTTTGGTTACACATTTAAGAAGAAATAGGAAGGGCGTAAGTAGGGCATGTTAACTAGGAGCAAATCATCAATAGTAAGTGTCGATCGGCCATCCACACGCACTAATAGGTTGTAAATCGGAAGAGGAAATAACCTAAGTCTAATTTGCATGTTCAGTAGGTTAATATTAAGTCTTTAATACTTTAAATCAGAATTTAGGAATAAACGCGTAACTACTGCATACGTAGTGCCGGCTTAGAACTACATCAAGTCGCAGCGGAAGTCGGGGTTGATGCGAACGGAAGCGGAAGCGGAAGCGGAAGTTTGTAAGGCGTAGTATGATAGTTACCCCTTACTGCATGTTTCTTTGAAAACTCATTGCTATTACTTTCCATTAGTATCTTAGTTGAGCTTTATTCACTCACAATCTATTTTACAACTGTTTTTATTTCTTTTATGCCATTCAACCCAATCAATCACAACTACTATTCGTTTATTTCTGTTCAATTCTAAACATCACCTTAGATAAATCTCAGTTCTTGTGGAGATTGATAATTTACTTATTACTTACTGCAGACCGCGTATACTTGCGTCAATGCGAATTATTTGCACACGAGGCAACTAGGAATCAGCAAAGATTTTGGCGCCGTTGTTGGGGACCGTGTCAATTGATTTTAAGTCGAGATTGTTTAGAAAATTAAAAAAAACAACTTCCTTTTGCTTCAAGATCCGAGTGTGAATTGTGCATGAGCACAACTTTTTCGTTTGATTATGAACCTGAATGGAACGTCCTTAGGAGATAACGTGAACAGAGAAAGAGAATTCGAAGAAGGATGGACCCAACAGCGCAGAATCACCCTTGAGTAATCGATCGGCCACCAGCAGTAGCAGTAGGTGTAGAAGCTAAAGCAAATGAAAATCTCAATACTAATCTACCCCCAACCCAGGGAGTAGATGAGAGGGGCAGAGTCATGAGGACTCAAGCAGGATTATTCAACCATGCAGCATATCCTGGTATGGTTAGACCTAATGGTGAAGATAGGCGACCTGTTTTGACTAATAATATGTATAACATGTTTAGAGTCAATGAACCTTTTAGTGGTCAACATTCGGAAGATCCGCATCAACATTTGCGTACCTTCCTAGCTGTTAGCGATGCTTTATAGTGCTAAATAATAGCACTCTTTAAGCTTCCTAAACTCTGCATTCTATTCATTAGTAAGAGAACAAACAACATAAAATGGATAGTTAATGACTACATTCGCATTTATCGCGTATCCAGCACGTGCATACTAGGAGTTTGAGAATAATGCGATTTCTAGAGGTAAAACGCGCGTATAAGCGCGAAAACTATGTTTATTGCTTATAACTCACTGATGTGTTTAAATTCGCAGAAAAGTACTACGGATGCGGAAGAAGACTGAAGTGGACAAGTCAGAAGAACAGAGAAGAAAAGGCTGGACGACAATCGAATTACGGAATCAATGGAACCGCGAAGGAAAGAATCATCAAACAAATATTCTAGACTAAAGATCTGTACAAGGATTGTACGGGGTCAGCAAGAAACCTCAGACTCTATAAATTGTGGAAAAATCGAAGAAGAAAGTGTGCTGGTTCGGAGAGGATACTACCATTGATGGGCGTTCTAGACCTCGAGGTCTCTTGGGAGATCTCGGTGGATTCTATTCATCTGTAGTCCTGGAAGAACTTAGTACCACGCGGTGTTTGTTAGAAGAAGACTTCGTTGGCAACAATGTTGGCAATTCTATCGACTCCATAGATAGTTAGTTTATCATGTAATAGATTGTAGGTTACATTTCATATTTCATACTCCATTTTATATGAGTAGATTGTAACGCTTTCTTAAAGTTAATTCTATGAATTCTTTGTTTCAAATTTGATCTCTTGTAAGCAACTTACGATTAGCTTTAACATTAAGAAGCAACCTTAGGAAAACCATGTAGTGTTTTCGTATAATTTAAATGTCAAGTAAATGGGGGGGGGGGGAGGGAATAGTAAGAACGATGGTTGAAATTATTTATCGCGGGTCGATTGACTATCCACTCGCGAGTGCTTAGCATTTGCCTTTGAAAAGGGAATGTTAAGGGCTTAACCTTACCGTAATTACTAGGCAATACTTAATCTTAACTATTTTAGAGGGGAGTTAGCGATAAGCATCTCACTAGCAGCATACACAATACTTGTGCTTAAAAGTAAGTCTACGGGCAATGTACCGACAGGTTGTAGTCGAGTACTCCGAAAGGGGACTTAAAGTTGAAGTTTAGTATGTGCTAATTTTCTCATGACAACTTAACTTGCTTTAAATTGAATTGTAATGCGAACGTCTCTT
>JBBMKA010055792.1:8150-18363 GCA_037833695.1 Sechiopsis laciniata
CTATATTCACTATTTATTCTTTATAATCATTTTTTCATCTTAAATTCAGTTAACGACTTTTTTATAGTGTCATTTTCCTCGTCTCAAATTTGGTTAATAATTTTTTTATATATTTTTCTCTGTATTCTTATTCTCGAAGAAAAATACAAGAAAATAGGAGAAAAAAACTTAATTTTTCAAAAAATAAAAAATAAAATTATACCACCATTTGATAATCATTTAATTTTTTCTTTTTTCTTTTTGAATTTATTTTTACTCAAATTTTATTTCATCTTTTCTTAAAAAAAGCTGGTCAATACTAACTAAATTTTAAAAACCAAAACAATCAAGTTAAATTCTTTTCACTCTCATATTTTCTTTTGGCTCATTGTATGTGAATATAGTTTTCTTTGTTTAGTTTTTTTTTTTTTTTAATTTTTCCGAAAGTTTTTAAATTTATAGTCCACAGTTTTAAAACATGGAACTTTTCTTTTTTAGTTTGTCAAATTAGAATTATAAAAACCACTTTTAATTTTGAATAAAAATTAGAATTGAAAAGAATGTTAGTAAATAAGCATAAGTATAAAAGTAGATTTCTTTGGCTTAATTATGGTAGGAAATTTGAAACTCCAATTTTTTTGTGTGAATGGGTGACACGTGTTCTTTATCCCATGCTTAAATAGAATTCAAAATAATATATATTTGTTCTTTGAAATAATTGTATTGTAGGACTGTATTTTATGGGCAATACAGATGCTCTGGACCGGGCGCGGATTATGGCGGTCGGGTTCCATGGTCCAGAGAACTCACTGAGTCAGAAGCCAACCCGTTCCTTTCTCTTGATTTCATTAATGCAAACCAATGGCTTCCAAAGCACACTCATCTCACCATTAAACCACATTAACAACTTAATATAATTTTCAAAATATTTTTTATGAGTTTATTTCATCTACTATTAGTGTTTTTCTTTTTTTTCTTTTTTTTTTTTTTAATTTTGAATTGAATTTATGCTTGCTTGTAATAGAAGGCAAACTTTATTAAATGAATGTAAGTTGTGAGTGTGACTAATGATTTAATTATTTTATTGCTTTAAGATTTATGCAACCACGAGGTTCTCATTATCAATTTTGAATTGAATGTGTACTTGTTTTGTAATATAGTGTTGAAAGAAGTCTTCTTCATTTTATTTGTTCTTAATTTATGTTATTTTGTTTCTTCAAGTTAGGCTTTGTGTAATGGGCTTGTGCCCCTTTACACTCTAAATAGCCCTTTGAGCTCTCAATAAATAAAGTGTGATATTCTTTCTTTTTTCAATTTAAAGTTCCATATGGTATTTCGAGTTTTGACTAACGTTTTTTTCCTCCTTTCTTGCGCTCACCAAAATTTGTAACTAAGTTTCGATTCTTGATTGGATTCGACTAATTATGTATCGAAGTTTTCAGATCACTTCAATAAATATACTGACTTAAATTAACTAAAGAAAGTCTACTAGACTCTAATCACTCTACATACAATTTGAGGTTTGAGCGAGATTAAGTAATAATGACTCAATTGGTGCCACTCTTACCCCCCAACAGTATTTTTATACGCAGTCGGAAGCAAAACCTTCAAGTAAATGTGGAACTCATTAGGGAAAATTTTCTCTTTCTTCTTAAGAACCAACATTATCGGTCTTAAATCGTAGAGCGTATAGCATTGTAATATTGTTCATTATGTTATATCTGATACTAACATATGAGCTATCATGGCAGTTTTGCAAATAACGACTCTTAGGAGGTTCTTTCTGTTTTGGGAGTTATTATGTGCAATATAGTTTTGTATCTTCTTCTTCTTCTTCGTCAAGTCAAATCGTACGTGAACGAAATTCGGTTGAGCCATCAAACCATTTTTTGCTTCACCACGGTGACATCAGCAATTTGGTATTGTTCGCTCTTATACAACAACTACCTAACATGGAGTAGATCGATGACAATTACGTTGTCTATTAGAAACAAATTTGATGAATCAATTGTGATACAAGTCAAATCGTACGTTATCTCCTGGATTTTGAATTTAGTAACAAAGAGCATGTCAACTTTTATTATCTTTACCGATAGTGCAAAAGCAATATGGGTAGATCTCAAGGATCAATTTCAAAAGTAAATGACCTCAGAATTTTTCATCTCAAAAGGGTGTTAACATCGTTTCAACAGAACCAAGAATCAGTAACAAGCTATTTTTTAAGGTAACAAGTCTCTGGGATGAGTATCAATCATACATACCAAGTTGCACATGAGGAATGTGCAAATGTGAAGAAGTTAAGAAATGGAGACATTCGTGGAATTCGAGTATCCATTCTCTTTTTGTATTGTCATACATCATACATTTTCCCATTCAATATCATATATCTTATTGATGGATCTAGCTCCTACTATAAACAAGGCATTCTCTTTAATTGCACAAGACTTTAGGTCAAATAATGCACCAGAATTGAATCTCCTTGAATTTTTCAAAGAAAAATGGTAGAGCACCAATTGTTTTGTATTTCTAGCTTGAGCAAAACTCAGTAATGGAAAGAAAACACCAACATATCTTAAACGTAGGTAGATCTCTATATTTCCAATCTATAGTATCCATTAAGTATTGAGATGAGTGCATACTTACATCAGTACACTTAATCAATAAAAATCTCTTATATTTCCTTCAGTGGAGAACTCCTTTCGAGTTGTTAAAAGGCCACTTAGCTTATTATAATGGAGTAAGGGCTTTTGAATGTTTAGCATATGGATCAACATTACCATCAAACATGTAACGCCCCGGATTTTTCAGTTTCATATTTAGGTAAGTCCATAGTCCTTTGGCACTTGATCTTTTAAATTAAATCAATTGTGTAGCCACTTGTGATAAAAGCATGATTTAATTATTTAATAATAATATTCTAAATGATTCTTTTGGTATAGTATATGGAGTTTCCACATTTAAAAGGATTATTAATCCTTTCCTTAATTGAAAAAGAAAAGAAAAAGGAAAGGAAAGAAAAGAAAAAGAAAAGGGAAGAGGATTGTTTTACCATTTATTAATATATTTATATTTACCACAATGCACAAAAACCTAGGTCTCTTTCTTCAACCTTTCTCCTTTCTTTCTCTATTTGCACGCACAAAACCCCCTCCCCTTCAAACTTCCATCTCACATCCAGCAGCCGTCGACCTCACATCCAGCCGTCGCCGACCTCACGCCACCGCCTCCGACCACACCCGCACCGCACCACCGCACGCACACGTCGTACACACCTCGCCACTGCCACCGCCTCGTCGTCTGCAAGCTGTCGCCGTCGCGGTCTACCACGAGTCTGCCACAGTTCATGCTGGCTGAATTCCGGTCGACCATTGTGAGTAAAACCTTGACCCATGTGTTCAAATGGTTTCTTTTAATCTTTTTTTACCATTTAACCTTTATGCTCATGTTGACTATGTGACCTTGAGCCTATGTGGCATTGATCTTTGACCTTGGTGTCCATATGGCTGAATTGACCAAGTTGACTAGTTTAATCAGATTTGACTGAGTTGACCAGTTTGACCAGTTGACCAAGTTGATCAAATTTGACCTTTTAGGCCCCGAAAGTCGGAAAAACTTAGGAGAGGCACTTTAGGCTTGGAATTGTAGAACTTTTAGATTTGGCTAAGGTAACATTGTTTTCATTAGCATGATTGAGGGGTGGAATGCCCATTATAGTTGCTTATATTAATGCCATTATAATTATTATTAAGGGTTAATGCCCATTGAATGTAATATTTAGAGGGTTTGATGCTTGTTATTGTTGTTTGAGGGGTTTATGCCTAATATTAATACTGAGAGGTTTGTGCCCAATATTATTATTGAGGGATTTGTGCCCAATATTATTACTGAGGGGTTTATGGCCAATATTATTACCGAGGGGTTTGTGCCCAGTATTATTACTGAGGGGTTTGTGCCCATGTTGATTTTGACAAACTATGCTTGTCGCTTATGTTTATATGCTTACATATCCCGTACAGGGAATCTTTACTGAGTTTAAGACTCATCCTTCTTCTGTAGTTTTTCCACAGGCATTTATGTGATGTACCAGGATGGCTAATTGGAGTTGTGGGACCATGAGATTACATTATTTTATTCATTGAGTTTTATTTTAGATTCTTAAACTTTCTCTTCCGCATGAACTAGATTTTGAGCATGTTGACTGTTTTGCTAAGGACTTATAAGTCCTTTTTTTTTTTTTTATCTAGGGTACCCAAACTGGTTATTTTTTTAATTGAATTTTAAACTTGAGTAATGTTATTTCATTAAATGGATGTTGTTCCGCATGCCTCGTGTGTTTGTTTTAATGCATGCATTAGAGTAGAGACCTAGATTGAGACCCTAGATTGGGTCGGGTCTTTACAGTTGGTATTAGAGCTCAGAGTCATAGATTCTGAACTGACTTACAATGTGAGTCGTTTTGAGTCCCATGGTCATGGCCAGCCGATCATCACCGGGTATTTGTGAGAGTTAAGGTTATTAAGAGTATGTTTATGGTGCATGTTTATGTTGTTACTTTTATTGTATGACGTTTATGTGGCAGATCCCATTATTTATTTGGTCCCATTAGTACAGAGTAGAACTAAGAGGTTGAGCTTTTCTACTAGTGGGGGAGCCCGTGGGAGAGGCTGTAGAAGGGGTCAAGGAGATCAGTTACGCGCCTAATGCCTAGAATGACTCGATCAACGAGACATCCTATTCAGCAGCCTCTAGTTGGCCCTGGAACCATGTCAGCTATTCTCGGATTGACAGTAGAAGCCATGGCAGCTATTTAGGAGATGATTCGAGGGTCTGTTCAGGGGTTCGTGCATGGTATTTTTGCAAGCTTTGGTCTAGGTAGCTACTCCATTGCCAGCTCAGGAAGACAGCTCTACGTCAATGGAACCTCCTTCGAAGACCACGCCCGCAACTCGGGTGACTACATCTCAGAGTTTGGAAGAAGTGTCGACTGTTGTAGCTCAAAAGTAGAATGAGGCTGGTAGCAGTAAGGGCGTTTCAGAAAACGTCCAAATCATAAAAGACTTTATGAAATTTAAGTCGAGGGAGTTTTACGGGGCAGTTGAGAACCTGTTAGCAGCTAAGAATTGACTATCTCATATGGAGACCATTTCCCATCATATGGAATGTCCCGAGAAGCAGAAAGTGAGGTGTGCCACATTCTTCATGCAGGACGGAGCTAGAGAATGGTACATGCAGGAAATTAAGAGAAGAGTGTCTGACGAGCCGCCACTTGCTTGGGATAAGTTCAAAGTAATGTTTTACAAAAGGTACTTCACTGAGGCTAATAGGCAGGCGAAGATCACCATGTTCACCACCACCTAGCAGGGTACTGATACAGTAGAGGCTTATGAACAGAGGTTCAATGGGTTATGCCATTTTGCTGAAGAACTGATTTCGACCACGAAGCAGAAGATCAAATACTTTGTTAATGGATTGCACATGGGAATTCAGGGTGAAGTGTTAGCCCATAATCCAACCACTTTCAGGGACTGTGTAGAGTTCGCCAGGAATTTAGATAGGAAGTTCAAGAAGGCAGGCTTTGTGGTCACTTCGCCTACAACCAAGTTAAAAGGAAGTTCGAGCCCTCCAGACTATCTGGGGCTGGGGAATCCAGACAGAGTTATAACTATGATAAGTATAGGAGCAAACGACCTATTCAACACCATCAAAAGAATGATCAGCATCATTAGAAATATGACCAGCACAGTAGTAGGCCTGAGCATGGCCATCAGAGGTCCGATTATCAGAACCTCAGAGACTGTAAGTCGTGTGGCAAGAAACATGTGGGACGGTGTGAGTCTAGAGAGAAAATTTGTTACAAGTGTGGCGCAAGGAAGGCCACTTTGCAAAGCATTATTTTTCCAAAGACACTGTAAAAAAGGTAGGACCTTCAGTAACAGCAAAGACGCTTGAGGCTAGATTGGCTCAGTAGAAGGGTGGGATCTATGCGACGATCAGGGGAGAGGCTGATTCTTACGCCAAGGCAGTTATAGGTATGCTACCTATCCTAGGGCATTTTGCATGCGATTGTTTGATTCTGGTTCTTTGTACTCGTTTATCTCTGTATGTTTTGTTATTTCTGCTGGTTTTGAGTTGGAACCCTTAAGGTTCGAATTAATAGTAGCTACTCCGGCTGGAGTGAGCACGACAGCTTGTGAGAAGGTTAAGGCCTACAAGCTAGTCATAACAGGTCAGTTATTAGATGTTACACATATAGTTTTACCTATGAGTGAGTTTGATGTTATTATTGGCATGGAGTGGCTGTCCGAGAACCACGCCGTTATCGATTGTCTTTGAAAGAAAGTTATCTTCAGTCCTCCATCAAGGCCGAGCTTTAAATTTAGAGGGAGAAAGTCTGAGGAATGCCCCAAACTGATTTCAGCTTTAAAGACTGGTAGATTGTTTTCTCGAGGAGCATCGGGTTACCTAGCATCAATATCAGGAGGACAAAGCTCAAAGCTATCAGTTAATGCTGTACCGGTGGTCGGAGAGTTTGCTGACGTATTTCTAGATAATTTGTCAGGTCTGCCACCACCTAGAGCAGCGGACTTTTGCATTGAATTGGAACCCAGGACATCCTCATATCAAGAGCACCTTATAGAATGTCTCCGGCCGAGCTGAATGAATCGAAGGTCCAACTGCAAGAATTGATTAATAATGGTTCCATCAGTCCCAATGTGTCGTCATGGGGAGCCCATATGTTGTTTTTTAAGAAAAAGAATGAATCGATGAGGTTGTGTATCGATTATCGTGAGGAACAAAGTAACAGTCAAGAATAGATACCCGTTGCCTAGGATTGACAATTTATTCGATCAACTGCAAGGAACCTAAGTATTTTCAAAAATTGATTTGCGGTCTGGCTATCACTAGTTGAGAATCAGGGAGGATGACATTCTTAAGACAACATTCAGATCCCAGTACGGACACTATGAATTCGTGGTGATGTCATTTGGTTTGACTAATGCACCTGTAGCATTTATGGACATGATGGACCGAGTTTTCAAGGCATTCTTGGATAAGTTCGTGATTGTGTTTATCGATGACATACTGATTTATTCAAAAACAAAAGTTGAGCATGAAGAGAATTAAAGGAAAGTTTTGACAGCACTTAGAGACAATCAGCTATATGATAAGTTTTCAAAGTGTGAGTTCTAGCTTAGCAAAGTTACATTTTTAGGTCATATGATTTCCAGCGAGGGAATATCGGTAGATCCTACAAAGGTTGAGGCAGTGAGTAACTAGGCTAGCCCAACGATGGTAGCCGAGGTGAAGAGCTTCTTAGGTCTAGCTGGTTACTACAGACATTTTGTGAAGGATTTCTCCTCGATAGCAGGGCCTATGACTTAGTTAACCTAGAAAGGGCAACCTTTCGTGTGGTCTGATAAGTGTCAAGCTAGTTTTAAGGAATTGAAAAGGTGATTGACTGAAGCGTCAGTGCTGGCAGTTCTAGAAAGAATAGGTGACTTCGTGGTTTATAACGATGCTTCAAAGTTTGGGCTTGGTTGTGTCTTAATGGAGAAGGGAAGGGTTATTGCTTACGCTTCTAGGCAGCTTAAGACCTATGAACAGAATTACCTGACTCATGACATGAAAATGACAGCAGTGGTTTACGCATTGAAACTCTTAAGGTATTATCTGTATAGGGAGAAGATTAAGATTTCCGCAGACCATCAAAGCTTGAAGTACTTTTTCACTCAGAAGGAATTGAACATGAGACATCGCCGTTGGTTAGAATTGGTGAAGGATTATGATTGCGAAATCCTTTATCACCCAAGTAAAGCTAATGTTGTTGCAGACGCCTTGAGTAGGAAAACGTCACATTCTACAGTGTTGTCGGTGTTGCCAGCACTATTACAGCGGGATCTAGATCGGCAGAGAGGCTACAACACAGTTGGCTCATATGACGATCCAGTAGTCCTTGAGACAAAGGATTGTGGAAAGGCAACAGAGTGATCAGGGATTACTGGTCTTGTTCGTCAGGGCACATGTGGGTGAGGATGTCGATTGGTTAGTTACTTCAGATGGAGGTTTACAGTTTAGACAACGATTAGTAGTTCAAGACGATTAAGAGGTTAGGACTGAGTTGTTGACTGAGGCTCACAGTTAGCCATTTTCTTGGCACCCGGGGGGTACAAAGACGTATCAGAATTTAAAACAGTGTCATTGGTGGAATTTTTGTTAATAAGTGGTTGACTTGCCAGCAAGTAAAAGCACCGAGGTAAAAGCCAGCTGGGTTGTTGCAACCGTTGAGCATTCCAGAGTGGAAGTGGAACGACATATCTATGGATTTTATATCGAGACTTCTTAGGATTCCGAAGGATTTCAAAGTGATTTTGGTGATCGTAGACCGACTCACCAAGTCTTCACATTTCATCCTAGGGATGAATGATTACTCCATTGAGAAATGGGCACAGTTGTACTTGATGGAGATTGTGTTGTACAACGGAGTCGATGAGTATTATTTCGGATAGAGACACCTAGTTCACTTCTCGTTTCTGGAAGAGCCTTCAGGAAAGCCTTGGTACAACATGTAAGTTTAGTACAACTTTTCATCCCTAGACCGAAAGGGTTAATCAGATTTTGGAGGACATGTTAAGAGCTTGTATGCTTGATTTCCCAGGCAGTTGGTATAAGTGGTTGTATCTGATGAAGTTTGCATATAACAACAGTTATCAGTCCACCATTGAGATGGCTCCATTTGAGGTCTTGTACAACAAGAGATGAGAAGAAGTTAGGGAGAGAAAATTGCTGGACCCCGAGCTTCTACAGTTGACAAATGATGTCGTTCAGAAAATTCATGCCAGGATGCTTACAGCTCAGAGCCGACAGAAAAGTTACACTAACATCCGACGCAGAGACTTAAAGTTCGAAGTGGGGAATCACGTATTCCTCAAGGTAGCCCTTATGAAGAGTGTTCTAAGATTTGGCAAAAAAGGGAAGCTTAGTCCCAGATTCGTTGGTCCGTTTGAAATCTTTGAGAGGATAGGCTCAGTTGCTTACCGATTAGCTTTACCACAATCTCTGTCAAGGGTGCACGATGTGTTTCATGTATCAATGCTCAGGCAGTATATGCGGGATCCTTCGTATGTGATTGATCATGAGCCATTTGCAACTAGATAAGGATTTGAGTTTTGAAGAAAAACTTGTGCAAATTCTGGACATAGACAGAAAGGTATTGAGGAATCGAGAGATCAGCTTGGTTAAGGTCCGTTAAAGGAGCCAATCAGTCGAAGAAGCTACTTGAGACCGTAAAGAAGACATGCGCGCTCGTTACCCGTAGCTATTTTTACCTTAGTCAACTTTTGAGGACAAAAGTTTTCTAAGGGGGGAATATTGTAACGCCCCGGATTTTCCAGTTTAAATCAATTGTATGGCCACTTGTGATAAAATCATTATTTAATTATTTAATAATAATATTCTAGATGTTTCTTTTGGTATAATATTTGGAGTTTCCACATTTAAAAGGATTATTAATCCTTTCCTTAATTGAAAAAGAAAAGAAAAAGAAAAGGGAAGGGGATTGTTTTACCATTTATTAATATATAAATATATATTTATATTTACCATAATGCACAAAAACCTAGGTCTCTTTCTTCAACCTCACTCATTTCTCTCTCTATTTGCACGCACAAAACCCCCTCCCCTTCAAACTTCCACCTGCCGCCGACCTCACCCGACCTTCACCGACCTCACGCCACCACCTCCGACTACACCCGCGCCACTACACCACCCCTGCTTGCGCACACATCACACATAGCTCACCACTACCGCCGCATCGTCGCCTGCAAGCTATCGCCATCACCGTTTGCCATGAGTCTGCTGCCGTTTATGTTGGCCAGATTTCGACCGACCATTGTGAGTAAAAATTTAACCCATGTGTTCAAATGGTTTCCTTTAACCCTTTTTTGACCATTTGACCTTTATGTTCATGTTGACTATGTGACCTTAAGTCTATGTGGCATTGATCTTTGACCTTGGTGTCCATATGTCTGAATAGACCAAGTTGACCAGTTTGACCAGATTTGACCGAGTTTACCAGTTTGACTAGTTAACCAAGTTGATCAAATTTGACCTCATATGTAAGGACCGGACCCAAAAAGTGGTCTTAAACCTAGTCCTCACTCAGCATGCATGGAATTAAAATCAGTTAAAGTAAAAACATACAAAACATGTCATTGCATAATTCAAAACATTTCAT
>JBBMKA010055803.1:5427-18361 GCA_037833695.1 Sechiopsis laciniata
TTATATATGTTCTATAGGATTGATGCTAAAAGATTTATTTATTTCTTTGGAAAGGGTATTGTCCATGTGATATTTAGATTATCGTTTTTTTTTTTTTGTGTGTGTTTTGTTTCTATTGGTAAGGATTTAAGTCTCAATACATGCATTTTGATTATTTGGACAATTATATGTAATAATATTTATTTGTCAAAAAAATTTGTTAGAAATTACCAAATGAGTAGGTGGTCTGATGCTTTTATTGTTTGGTTTAATTTAATTCAACATTATGGTCATGAATTTGATTTCGATAATCCGTATTTAATTCTCATTTATTTAAGAGTATTAATATATTTTCTTCTTTGTAGGATTTGTGGTTCCCTCTTCCCATTTATATTCAAAAAAACAAATTTATTAAAAAATAATTCTAAAGTAGATGAAAGAGGATATAAGTTAACTCATGGTGATTAAATATAATTTTTTTGTTTTGTTGAAATGCTGAAAATGTTATGAAGTAAATGAACTATTAATTGAACTCATAATTAATTAATTTTCATTAGTCAACTCAACATGATGATTATATATAATTTTTTTTTTTTTTTGTTTTTTTTGTGTTGTATTGTTTGAGCATTTATATAATGTTTGGTGCCAAATTTTGATGTAAACAACAAATATGAATGGTATTATTTCTCTATGTCTCTCTTGGTCATAAGTCAACTCATGATGATTAAATTGTTTTAAAAAATTATATATTTTTTTATTTGTGGTTGAAATGTTGATTATTTATATAATGTTGATGCCACAAATGTGTTTATTAAAAATGTTAATTAGAGTGGTTGGCATATTGGAATACCGATCTAATATAGTACACCAAATTCAAATAAAAGTTGTTTTGGCCAACCTATACAACTATATTGCCTACATCAACATGTTAATGTAGATTGTGTAATCTATTTGTTGAAAGTAAAATAAAGATCAGAACAAAGTAGACTTCTAAATTTGGAACTAAAATAAAAACTTCTCCAAATTTGGGATAAAATAAATGAAGTTTGAACAGAAAAATATATATATTTATACTTATATTAATAAAAAAAAAAAGAGGAGAAATAATTTAAATTTCCTCCTACCTAATACCAATTGCACAAAAAAAAAAAAAAAAAAACACAAATGATATTTTAACGAGATAAAACAAAAGAGGATTCGAAAAGTAGAAGCAAAGAGAAAGATTCCCGTGTAAATTACGTTTAGGGGCTCAGTTTTGCTCTGATCCAAAATCCATAATCCCTATGCCCTAACGGAGCTACGATTGCTCCGATTACGGTCTCAATCTCGCCGGAGATAAGCTTTTCCGATGGATTTCAGATTTGCTTTCCTGATCCTTCTCGTCGCCGCCGTAGCCTTCGCCTGCTTCGCTCTCCCCGTCGATAAGGTCTCTTTCTGATTTTCGTTTTTTCCGGTCGTTTATTTGCAGATTTTGGTTTTCTTTTATCAATCGAATTTGAAATTCGCTTCTGATTTCCAGCCCTTGATGAAGTTCCGTAGAAAATTTGTTATTTATCTCACCTCAACTAGAAATTAATTAGTTAAATTGAACTGTCTTTGTTTTTTTATGTTAACCTAAAAAAAAAGCTTATGTTATTCAATTACATGACTGATTCAAATGTCCAACATATTTGGGTTTAAAAAAAAAAAAAAAAATTATTTTATTAATATTAGTTTTTAAAAATTTAATTTAGGAGCTGAATAGTTAGTAAAAGTAGGTTATATTAACAAAAATATCCCTCCAATTTAGGGTTGGTTTTAGCTATACCCTCAAATTAAAAATAAATAAAAAAAAAAAAAAAATCATTTTAACTCTCAAAATTTTGTTTCAAAACAACGTTTAGATGTCTTTTTCATTATTTCATGGAAGAGTTGAAATGAAAATCTTAAAGTTTTTGTTTAATTGAAACCAACATAATAATTGAGGGGCATTATATATATATATATAATTTAACAAGTATTCAAGAACTAAATGATAAAATATATTCGGACTTTATAAAATTCTCTTGATTAATTTTCTTGGAAGGAAACTAGCTTATTAATCACCTCATCCTCATAAAATTCATTAGTTATTGTACTATTTATTATGATTATATCTTTTTAAATGTGCTACTTCAGAAAATATTCAAAATGAAACATGGGCCTGGCCTATTTAATTTTTTTTTAAAAATAAAATAATTGTGCTGTATGAATCCTAATTATTTTTAGTTTTCTTTTCGACTACCTTTGATTTCGAGAATAAGAGTTTCTACGAGAAGTATTTGGATTTCTATGTTAGAGGAATTATCCATGAGAATGGGTCACAACATATTCTCTTGATTTCTCTTTCTCTCCAATTATTGTTGTATAAAAAAGGTTTATTTATTTATTATTTTTCAAATGAAAATGTTAAATATATTTTGCAACTTCTCAAAAAAAAAAAAAAAAAAAAAAAAAAGAGAATATCAATATTCAGCTGGAGAGGACAAAAAATCTCACGGATCATGCCCATTGTATAAAATGGGGACCGACAAAACTTTCCCAATTTCTTTTTCAATGACGAGGACATAAAATATCAAAATATCCCCATTTTGCCTTCACTTTCTTTCAACTCAAATTTAAAATTTATTTTTATTTATATCTGTTCTCAGATCTAATTGAATTATTGACGAAATACATTTAAAAAAATATTAGTTCAACAACTGAATGATTGGAACATCTAGAACTTTTCAATCTCAAAAAAAAAGAAAAAAAGAAAAAAAAAACATCTAGAACATTTCTAAAGAAGTTTATTTGATTTTTTTTGGGATAAAAATGTATTTGATTAAATGTCCAACCGCTACCTTCTTTTTTCCTTACTAAATTATCCTTACTTCTCTGTCTTTATATAAACTGATGAACTACATTTAAACTTTGCTGCCGTTGATCTTTTAAAACAAATTTATTTTAATGAAATAGTTCAAGTAAATTCTTATCCAAAATAAAGTAGTTCATGTAATTAGTGAGCACACATTATACTTTTTTGAAAGTGAGTAATCTTTTCATTAATGGGATTATCCAAGAAAAGTTGTACGTTTTCAAAATTCAATGTAAATAAAATCATACTTATGAAGTTTTTAAGGATATATATCATCCATTATTGATTCATTTTCTAGAATAGGTAGGAAGTCCATCCCAAATTTGAGAAAAGTTGGATTTTTTAATTAGAAAAATGAAACTATATATTATGAATTATTAGAATAATATGAGTTTAATCTCAAAGAAAAAAAAAAGATTATTATGAGATTTCATCTCAAAACTTATTGACAATGAGTGAAATATCTAATAAATGTTAGGAGGTCTGCTCACATTTTCAACATGAGATCCTCAACATGCCCTTCAAGATGACGCCTTTTTGGGTTCATCAATCTTGGATAGAGTCCTAATTTCATTTTTTTATTGGATCTAATATCCATTTCAGTTTAATAGGCTCTAATAGTATCATCTCAAAACCAATTGACAATTGGCAGAGTATTTCATATATCTTATAAATGTTAAGAAGGTGTGAGATGATATATATTATCAACTAATGTTAGAAGGTCTCAGTCATATATATTATGAACTATGTTAGGCTGCATTTTTAAAAAAAATATATCTACATAAGAGTGGGCAAGAAGCCAACAAGACTAATAGTTCAACGATATTTTGATGTACTAGTAACCACGAGATCTGTGGTTTGAATCCCCCAATCCCCTCATACTCATAAAAAAGTGGTAAAGTAATAAATTTTGCTTCTGGAAAATCTCAACTTTAATCTATTCTTTGTTCATTTTTACGAACATAGCAATCTACTTGCAAAGCCTTTCTCTTGGTTCTTTTTGCAGCACAATAGTATTCTATTATGAATTACCATTTTTCTTAATAATTGCCTTCTAAGGGTTTACTTATCACTCATTTCACATACCAACAAACGCTGCAGATTTTGAAGGATTTCTTGTTATGGGTTCATCAGGATCTTGGTCCATGGGGTCCACTTGTGCTGTGAGTCAACTCAACTCATTTATTGAAATGATCCCTTTTTACAGTTCGTTTAATTATCCTCAGCCTAACAATTCCTGTTAGAAGCGCAATAAAACATTTTCTGCTGTTAAATGCAGGGCTGTTGCATACATTCCATTGACAATCATGGCTGTTCCAGCCTCAATCCTTACAGTAAGATTAAATACTTTATGCTGATTCATGAGCAGCCTTACCTAGTATTTTAGCCAGCATTTAGTTCTATCTGCCCTTCTCTGCCTCAGCTTGGGGGTGGTTACTTGTTTGGGTTTCCCATTGCCATTGTTGCTGATTCTGTTGGTGCAACTGCTGGTGCTGGGGCAGCATTTCTCCTTGGAAGAACGGTAGGTGTTTGGATTGAGTATGCTTTTGAATCATACCTGTCATTGTTTCTGCCTTCTTTTTCATATATATATATATATATATATTGTTGAAAAAGGGGACAAACTTTTCATTAAGATTGTGAAAAGGAAATACATGAAGCGAGTTTTCAACAGCCAAGAAAAAATTACAAACTAATGCAAGAACTGTAGGATCCAAAAAACTTAGCATAAGGCTATCCATATGGAAAAAATGTACCGAATAGAGTGGCCTAGCCATAGAACACCAAGAAGAAGCCTTGAGCTTTGTCATATCAAGTCTTGAGAGCCAGGGCAAATGCTTGTCTTTGAAAATTCTTAGGTTTCTTTCACACCATAATTCGTATAACAGGGCTTTTGATGCATTGATCCATAGAAAAGCCTACCTTTTTACTCATCTGAGAACTTTCCAAAATACTTGAAAACATTTGCCTGAATATTATTATGGAATACCCAATTAAGATTAAATGAACTCATGAGCAGGAGCCAACAGAACTCATCTGAGAACTTTCCAAAATACTTGAAAACATTTTCATATTTTTCTTTGATATTTTTCATTGTTTCTAATGAAATTTAGGGATTAATTGATTTGAGTCTCTTACTATGTTCTGTAGATTGGGAAATCATTTGTTACCGCCAAGTTGAAGGACTATCCGCAGTTTCGTTCAGTTTTTATTGCAATCCATAGATCTGGATTTAAGGTTTGTATGTGCCATGTGGGAAGTGTTTTCATTATTAAGCTGGATGTTTGTCTTGTACTATGCATTTTATGTGTTAAATTTTCACTTCTTTTGCAGATCATTCTGTTACTTCGGCTTGTTCCCTTGCTTCCATTCAACATAATGAATTATCTTCTGTCTGTGACTCCTATTTCACTCGTGAAGTACATGTTGGCTTCGTGGTTGGGAATGATGGTATATTCTTCAGCTTTCCCCTTTTAAAAGATTGCATCCAACTGATTGACTGTTAGGCTAGAATTGTAAAACGATAATCAAGAATTAAAGTTAGCTACGTTCACGAGCAGAGGAGAAAAATCGTTTTATTTAGGATATCTTGAAGAACACAAAAGGCTAGGCAAAGGGATAAAAGTTTTAAGAGAGTTTATTTAGTACACCATCATAAAACTTCAATACATCTTTTGGCCCAATTACATAAAAGCCAAATACAAAAATATAAAATAATTAATATATTTTTTAGGTTTCTGGGGCATTGCATAATTCGTAGTGAGACCCCATACCGAATATTCGTAGCGCAACAAATTTCGTTCAAGGCATTTCAACACTTATCATTATTTTATTCATCGTGCTTATTTTATATTAACATTTTGACATAAGATACATGTGTTTATGCTCACGTTATCTTAGGTTTAAATATTCTACCAGTTTCCGCTACCTTCTATTTCTTGTTGATTATTGTTATCAAAATTCACCAAGATAGGTGACCCTTACATAGTCTACAAACTCATACTAATGCCATCTTCAAATGCTAATTCGAAAGTAGAATCAGTTATTTTACTGACCATAAATGTAGTCGGATCATGTAATTGTTTTGAATGAATAATTGAGATCGAACATTCATGATATCGAAGTAAAAAATAAAAGCTAAAAGTCATTGATACTTGTTAGATCAATTGTACTGATAACTTAATAGCTGACTAAAAATTTTCAGTGTTCATGTCGTTGAGTTACATGTTTGTTCCTCTCAGTTAATGGATGCTAAAAGATATGGTAGTTTAATGATGTCCGAATTGTTATTTTGTTTGCAGCCAATTACAATAGCATTAGTGTATGTGGGAACAACTCTTAAGGATCTATCTGATGTGACTCACGGCTGGAATGAATTTCCAAAGTCTGATTGGGTAAGCTGATTCTGCTTCCATAGTTAGCTAGAGATTGATGATCTCTGATTCTTAGGTATTTGAATGAGTTATTATAACACTCTCTTTTCTAGCATGATGTAAATTTACTCTTTTGTGAATGCAGGCATTTATCATGATGGGTCTTTCAATATCTGGTAAGTGCACTTTGCTGACATTCGCATGTATGGCGATATTAAGCTCCTTATAATGCACATGCTCGTATTTTTTTGTCGATTTTGACAGTTACATAATCAGATTGGATTTGGAGTGAACCATCATGAAGTGGCTCAATTGGTCAAAGAAGGTCTTGGGGTGCATAAGGTTATGGGTTCAATCCATGGGGCCACCTACCTAGGAATTAATTTTCTACAAGTTTCCTTGGTATCCAAATATTGTAAGGTCAGGCGGTATATCTCGTGACATTAGTCGAGTGCACAAAAGTTGGTCTGGACAGTCACGGATATAAAAAAAAAAAAAAAAGATTGGGTTTGGTCTTTGGATTGAGCGTCAAAAGAGGACGAGGATGAGGATTATAATTTAAAAATATATATATTTGTGTGAGTATTCGGGTCAGCTTACGTGCACTTCGACTATTCTTACAGGATAATTCGCTTGACCCTACAATATTTTGATGTTAAGGAAACCCCTAGAAAATTAATCCTAGGTAGGCCATCGTAGGTCGAATCCATAACTTTTTGGTTTTTTAAGGCCCTCTTGACCACTAGGCCTACCCTGTTAGGATTAGAATTTTCTAAAATATGGAAATGGAGAAGGCATCTCCAACATTATCCTGTCTTATTGTCATTCCTATATTTGCACCCTTGCTTGGGTTAGGTGAGAGGAACGAGGAAGTGCAAATTATTACCTTTTAACCATTATGTATTAGTGTAGTGGTTAAAAGGGTCTTAAGGAACTAAGATATTATGAGTTCAATCTATGATGACCGTCTACTTAGAAAATAATTTCCTATAGGTTTCCTTGACAATCAAATGTTGTAGGGCAAAGCAATCGATAGTTCCATGAAAATAATTGAAGTGCGTGTAAATTGACTTGGACACTCAGGAATATAAATAAATAAATAAAACCTTTTGACACCATGGAACTAAGAAAATGACAGCAAATTTTCCTTCTCTATCTGTTCTATTCAGCTGCTAAAATATAACATTGGAATAAACTAAAATACGAACATTCATCCTGCACCGGTTGTTGAAACAAAGGAGAGCCTTCAAACCTTTTTCTTTGAATTGCAGTGGTTTTAATCATTTGCATTACAAGAGTTGCCAAGGCTGCTCTAGATAAAGCTTTGGCCGAAAACGAGGATTACGACGATGTCCCATTCGCTCAGCTACCTGTAGTTGTCAATACTCCTGTAGATCTCAAGCAGCCTCTGATTATCAAGATAGACTCAACTGAAGATAACCAAGAAAACGACAAGGCCATATCCTGAACGAACCATTTTGATTCCCTTCACAGTTGCTGGAAACAACTTGTCTGAAAGCCTGTAGTTTGTAATCTCTCTGTACAGTTCCATAACTTAGGTGCTTTATCTGATCTAATCTCCTTTTATGTAGAATAAGAAGCCTGATTTCTTTTGATTGAGCAATGCATTATTAGAGTCGCTTAGCTTCAGTCTTGTATTGGGATGAATGTATATGATAATGATGGAAGATCCATATTAAGGCATTTTAGTTAGTTCAAAAGTTAAGGAATTTAGTTATAAATTAGTGAGTGGTATGCTTGTATTGAGTGAGAACTCTTGGGCTTGAGAATACTCAAAGGTCCAAATTCCTCTGGTTATCTTTGTATTTATGTTACTTTTTAAATTGTAATACAGTTCGAGTTATACAAGATATTGCCACAACTTTGCTCATGTTGGCATATACAATTCCAGTTCTATTTGATAACTATAGTCGGTTCTTGAACTTTTATGTATCATGATGCTAGAAAAGAAGAAAAGGAAAGTTCTTGACAAATTTCTCTATCACGGACTCGACTTTGTGAGAACGCGTAAGAATAGTCTATTGTCGATTAGAAAAAGATTTAGTATAGAAATTTAGGATAACATGTGCACTCAGTATTGAAGATATTATAAAGCTCATTACTTTTAACAGTTGTGTACATAAATTATGGAAAATGTGAACAAAAATTCATTGCTAACCATCCTCCAATTGGGAAGGGATTGAATCTATCAGAAGTGGGGGACACAGACTTTGCAACCTTGCTTCTTGGAGCCTTTGCCTTTTGTTTCCACCAACCCCTATTGGGATATGTTCAATTCCCAACTGTGTTGAGTGCAGGTAAAAGAAGAAGAAGAAAAAAAATAAAATAAAATCATGTTTGACTTTTTTTTTTTGAAATCAATAAAGTTGTCACAGAATCGTGTTTAACTTGTTTTTACACATTTTTCATTTTTTTATGTATATTCTTGATAAAAACATTAAAATGGAAAACATGACACATTATTAATTTAGGGTATGAACTTTGAATATTTTATCTATTTTAGTCATGAAGATTTTAATACTCTCAATTACATGACTAAACTTTTGGATTGCTGTGATTAAGTTTAGTCTTTTGTTGATACCCTTAATAAATTATTATTTTTTATTTAACAACATTTCAGAAAGGAGAATTCAAACCTGCCCAAAAGGTTGGTGGCGTGTTGGTTTCATTGTTTGCTGGTAATCGGTATTTAACTCTCATTTATTTGAGAGTAATTACTATGTAGGGTTTGTGATTCTTCTTCCTCAATTATACTAAAAGAAGGAGAATTTATTTAAACGTGTAACCTCGTAGTTACTAAGTCATATATGATAAAAAAAATTGCTCCACATAGCAATTTTTTGTTGTCATTTATAATTATAACATCTTTTAAAAAAAATAAAATTATATGTATAACAGATTTGTGTGTGTGTGTTTTTAAAAATATATTTTCCAATTTTACCCCAGCGGATTAGTTGAAGACTATCAACGAATTGATTGAAAGCTATCAACAAATTGATTGAAGACTGTCAATTGAACTAATTGAAAGCTATCAACAAACTGGTAGACTTTTAGTTGAACTAACTCTTTTTTACTATTAATAAAATTTCAATAGTATTATTCTATTTAGGTTTCCATGATGTGGTAGTACCCTAGCGCTTCAAACTCAAAATTTATCCAGGATTCGAAATTCGAATTCGGTTTTGAACCCCAACATTCTCTTCCACCTTGCGTTCTCGCAATGCTACTATATTATATTGTTCCTATAAACCAACTTTTTAGCATATTTTGTACTACTCACATGATTCTTAGGAGATCACTTAGTATAGAATTGGTTCAAACCAAGTATACTTTGAAGTCTACGATGAAACACTAAATAGAATATGGGAATTTTTTTAAGAAGTAGTTCAAGATAAGTAGGTAGTATCATCAGGTCGTAGAGGAGGCTTGGATACATGTAGGTTCTAATCCTAATATAAATCCTGAATCTGTAGCATTATAGATACATACACTTTTCGTCATGTCATATCAACACCATTAATATTGTTAACAATAGAGAGACTAAATAAGCAAAAAAAGAATAAAAGTTCATGAATTAAATTTAAATTGATGAAGTGAACTGTATTCAATTGAATTCAAAGTACTTTTTAAACTTTGAAAAATGATTCTTTTCAAAATTATAAAGTTGAGATTCTCAAAATCAATCTTCCCACAATCTTCTCTAAGGTGATTGGAAGGTTGTTGACAATGAACAGTGGAGTGCACCAAAAGAAAAACATTTCATCATGAAAGGTGAAGCAACATCATATTTTAAATGCAACCCCTCATCATGAAGCTTTGAGCTTTAACTCCTTTTAGTGGTTATACCATTTGCCTTTTCTCTTCCTTCCTCAACAAACCAATACAATATTTCAATTTCATAAAATATAAAAAACATCCATTGTCATTTATAATTGTTAATAGATTAAACATCGGAAAGTTAGTTATTTACATGTCAATAATAATGATATACAAGTTAAATGATTTATTGGCCAAAAAAGTATGTTACTCAACATCCTTAACTCACCATTAATTAGGAACGACCATAGAAATTAAATTCAAGTTTTTAAAATTATTGAAACTAAATCTTAACTTTTTCTAAAGAGGAAGATTTGGGTGCAGCTATGGCATTATAAAAAAAAACTCTTATAAAAAAAAAAAAAATTGTGGCCCTTAAAGAGCCACATCAGCGACAGCTTTGGTGGGGTGCATCCATGGGCTATGACTGCACCCAAATCTTTCTCTTTTCTAAATCATAGAGTTTATATATCTATAAGAACTAAATTCTAACTTTCTTAATAGAATAAATTTATAATTTATAAAAAAGTTTATTCTTTCACTGCAATTTTCTACTGCCTTTTCCCAGCCTTTCCTTTCCTTTCATGCTTGTTGAATTCATTGGCCCTTGGGGACCCTACCAATTCCTTGATGGAAGGGTTTATCCATATTCCATTCTAGTAAAAAAAATAATAGAGTGCACATTGCTTATCATACTCTCATTTCACCAGAATCACAACCATCTGATTCAACTTTCCACAAAAAAAGGTGTTAAAAAACAGTAAAAAACAGTAGGTTCAGCTCATTTATATTTATAGTTCAACCCTCAAGGGGTATTAATGTTTTTATGTGACAAAAACAGAACCAACATTTCAAATGCCGGGGTTTGGCATTTTCCCTCTCGGTAGCTGTTTCGATGGCTGCCGAGACCATGCTCAGGGGTCGGGATTCGGCACACGAATATGGAACTCGAGTGACAGGCCGGTGGAGCTGCAGATAAGGGTGGGATCAATATTGAAAAAAGTGCATAGTTTGAAGCCAGGATGCTCAAAAAGGTTGAAATGTAAAAGCATTTACAAAGCATACAAGCCAGGAAGGAGTATGAATAGCTTGCTTTATTACTATGATGAAGCTTGTCAACCTTATGTTTGGATACATGAAAGTGGAGGTGATTCAATGAGAATGGTGAAGCAACAATTCATCAGTCTTGAAGATTTAAGGGAGTTTTCTGAGATCAGAATCTTTAGAGATCATCAGCGCGGTTGCGTATCGGTTAGGAAGAAACCGAGGCCCGATTTTTGCTGATTCTTATATACTAAAACATGTTGTTTTTGAACTTTACAACTTTTATATGAATGTTGTGTTTGTTTTTCAAGTATGTAATGTCTGTTGCCAAACTCTGTCTTTCCCTGTTTCCTTTGTTTTGGTTTGGAATTGAAGAAAATCAGATGGCATTGTTTGTGGTGTGCTTTTAAACACCCAGAATTGTTTGTTTCTTTGATTTTGCTTTCTAGTCGATTTCTCGAACTGATTTTAAGTGTGATTGGTAGTGATTGCTTAATAGAAGATGTTTTTTAAGAAAATTACATCAAGTGTAGGTGAAAACTCAACCTATGTTCTTAGCGATAAAAAAAAAAAGAATGTTAAAAAAAAGTCTATAAATGAATAATGGTTGGTTGCAAGCAAGCTAAGTATAATTAAGGTCAAACAAAGTGCTTTGGCCAACGGCTTCACTTAATGTTCAATCAAGAGCACCAAGAAAAGAAAAGCTTTGGAAAAGTTTGAGTTTGTAGTTTCTTTTTTGGGGTGAATTCTTCTACAAGGCCCTCAAATCTGGAGTCTTCTTCTTCTTTTTTTTTTTTTTTTAATTTTTAATTTTTTAAATTCAATAATATTATTATTATTTTGGGTGGGTGATTCGATATAACTACTTGATTATCAAGTCATACATGATGTCAGTTGAACTCAACTCTTAATTGAAATAATTAGCTTCAACATGTTTTTTTGTATATATATCCATGACTGTTAAGAAAATTCGTAAAAAAATTAATTTCAAGATAAATGACCATGATAGATTGAATTCCATCACTTCTTAAGTCTCCAAGGCTCTCTTAACCATTAGGTTATTCCATGATGATTATAATTAACTTCCACATTTACTAAAAAACAACTTTGGTTAAAGTTTTATTAAAGTTACATCGAAGTGTTCGAGGAAAGAAGAATGAGAATGATTAAGAGGAAGATAAGAATTAAAAAAAAAGTATAGGAGCAACAGATTATTGAAGATAATGATTATCTATGTTTGAAGTGAATAAAATGATTATGGAAGATTGTTACTTATGTTTGAGGCGAAGATAATAATTAGAAGGAGAATAAAATAGTGAGTGTCATGAGAATAAAAAATAGTTATAAAGAGAATAAAAAGAAGTTATGAGAAAATAAAAAATAGTTATGAAGAAGAATTCTTGGATGTTGTTGATGAAAAAGTAACAAAATTATAACGTTACTAGTTAGCAAATGGGAGTGAGAGATTGAACCTAAAATATTTTGATTCATAAATGTGCATTAATACCGTTGAACTATTGCTTTGAAAACGAAAAATAATTTTTCTTTAAGTGGATTTAATTATTGGACCACAGCAACAAAGACGACATGTAGGAAGCTGATATAGATTAATTTAGTTAAAATGCTATTTTAGTACCTAAACTGTGGAGTTGGTTCCATATTGGTCCCTAGAGTTTGAAAAGTCCAAAATTAGTCTTCAGACTATTTAAAAAGCTTGCATTTGGTCCTTGGGTGGAAGGAATGTTATATTTTCCGTTAAAATGAGAAGATTTTTTTTTTTTTTTTGAAAGAAGGTAATTTTCTCTCTCCTCAAGCCTTCTCTCTT
>JBBMKA010055824.1:0-18358 GCA_037833695.1 Sechiopsis laciniata
TTAATTTGATCTGTTGAGATAAAATCCATTTACCATTTTTTTATTGTTTCTTTTTTGACACATCATCAGTTAACAAATGATGTTAGAAAATTTTGAAGTGTGAGACTATTTTTAAGCTTTCTACAAAGTTGAGAGACCATTTTTGGACTTTTGAAAGTCTAGGGATCAAAATGAAACTTTGATGATAGTTGAGGGACAAAAATGGTATTTTAACTTTTAATTTTCAATCATATAATATAAATAAAATATATTAAATTTATCAATTAATTCAAAATATAAAATCATTACATTATAAAAAATTAATATAAAATAAATATTTTTCCAACATTTCCTCTCCAAAACACCAATCTCCAAACATACTCCATATTTTTAAATCACTTCACTTCTTCTTCTTGCAATTTCTCTCCTCTCCTCTTTTCTAACTCCAAAATCCAATCATCCCCTCACACTGTAATTTCAAAAAGAAAAAAAAAATGTACAGAGAAGAAAAAAAAGCCAAATGGCGGTATTCAAGCGCCACAATATACTTGCAGTCAAGTATCTAAGTTTTGCTCAATATAAAATTATAAAGAGAGTCATTAGTTTGTTTGAATTTCCCTTCTAATTATAGCAACTAAAAAAATGCAATGTTAAAATAATCCTTCAGCCCATTTTACTCCATGTATTTTAACAACTCAATGTATTTTTGAGTTGTGTTTTTTTTTTTTTTTTTTTTTTTTAAACACTCAATTCATAGTTGAGTTTGTGTATAAAAATGGAAGAAAAAAAAACAAGAGAATGTACTTACCTATTTTATTTGTGCATGTTTCTTAAAAATAATTAGTGCATTTATCTTATAAATATGCTAAGAATTCTATCTTATTGATTAATATTATGCCGATATAATATTGTTCTTAGTTCGAGTTGAATTGAGTTGAACAAGTAAAAATATTGGTCAACTCGAGAACCGATCAAACCCAACAAAAATTATAAAATCATAACTAATTTCATCAAAAGAAAATTATAACTTAATCAATTCTTACGGGTTTTGATTGGATAGTTCGGGTTGTTTGTGTTGCCGATTTTTTTTGTGCATCTCTAATATATATGAACCATTTTTAAAACTTTTTTTTGAAAGTATTAACATCAAAAGTATATGAACAAAATAATATTTTAATCGAATTATAAGATACAGTACTTCTCAAAAAAGAAAGGATACAGTAACTACCTATTGATGTGGTTTATTCTTATATATTTGTGCTTAGTTTTATTCTTCTTAATGTAATTTATCTAGTTATTAAACCATACTTATAATAGTTTATAGTTTTTATTTCTTTTACTAACTCAAATATAACCTTGTAGGTAAATCACCAGTTCAATTTTACATATTATTGGATTAAAAAATATTTAGAAAATGTTAATAAAAAAATCATTTAGAAAATGGTTTTTTTAAAAAAGAAATACAGAAAGAATAACAATTTTGCAGTCTTTTTTAAATGCAATTGCCTCAATTATAATCAATTTTGCGAAAGAAAAAGTAAATGGAACTTTATACAAAAAAAATGATGTCAACTTATGACTGATCCATACCATTAAATAATATTAAATAGTTTATAGAAATAAATCAATAATTGGTTAAAATAAAGGGAAAAGACAAACATAAGAGGAAGGATGGAGGGTTAGGATGTGAGAGATCATGAAGTTACAATAGGTTGAGTGTAGAGGATTAAAACGCAAAAGTCGGCTATTTAAGGAGAGATGCTAGCGTGTAGGCGACCGCACAATATGGGACATGGTACTCTCCCTAATTTCACTCTGATTTTGTGAGCACATTAACTTTATTTTGCTTTATGGGATGGGCCCCATCCATGTGATATAATTTCTTTTTTCCTTCTAGAGAATGTAATCATCCTCATTTTCCCAACATCTTTTTAACCTTTTCTTTTATGAGAAAAATTTGAGTTTTGGGTTGGGTTAATTCACTTGTGGACAAACACCAAAGTTAATGGATTAAAATTGGATAAATAATAAAGTCGAGGGATCAAATTTAGACATTTGAAAGTTGATGGACCAAAATTAGACATTTGAAAGTCCATTGACCAAAATCAAACAAATTCCAAAGTTAAGAGATCAAAACGATATTTTAACATTTAATTAATACAATTATATTTTTGTTAATGCAATAATATATAGCTCACAATTTAGCGGCTCATATGTCAAATTGTTCAAATTAGTGTATTGACCCTCCTCCTTAGTTAATCTCATTTTTATCGAGAGATTTACATTCTTGTAGTTCAATTCAATTGTCTTTATTTTGAGTTAACAAAAATCGACCATACAAATATATAACATAAATGAGAAAAAGTAAATGAGACTAGAGAAATATACCTCATGATAATTTTGAAATATTAAAATAGTAAATAGATAAAGTAAAACCAGTAAACTAATTTTTAAGTATGACCTCAGTTCATATCCCTGTCCAAAAAAGATTCAATTCATATCGTTCACATTTACTGGTAATATGTATTTATAAATTTATGCATTTATTTTTTTATGGCATCTATGATAATTTATACTAATTAGGTTAGAGCGTAGTCACCTTCAATTTGGGAAAGGTACAAATAATGGAACAAGTTACTTCTTTAGTTTGGAAAATAAGTCAAAATGAATTTAGAAGACTACAATTTAATGGATTTAATCAGATGTAATAAATAGTTGAATTAAAAATTTAAAAAAAAAAAATGTAATTAGTATTAGGGCAGTCTAGCCCCTTTGTTGGTTTGAGGTTTCAATCTCAAAGCAGTTTCCATCCAACTAAAGAGGAAATCAAGTGGGCGAGACTGTGGAGGGAATGGGATAATATTTCCAAATTTCCACTTTTTTTGGAACTACTATTTTTATAATAATAATAATAACAATTTGTTGTAGATAGGAAATAATAAAAGCTTCTTTTTTTTTTTTAATAAAATACCAATTTCAGAGGTTGAATCTATGACCATAGAATGAAAATGGATTAACACCAAACCAAATAACCAATCGAGTCACCGACCCATTCAATAAAAACATCCTATTTTAAGTATAACAATCTTTTAAAATTGTTTTGACATATACTAAAATATGAAATATTTAATTTGATTAAAGTATTTTAGTATCAAGTTACACATGATGGAAGTCTATCCGTACCACTTAATTTACTTGATTGAAGTTTATTAATTTTGTGATTATTAATTTAACGTGATTGATTTATTTGATTTTTTTTTTAATTTTGATATATCTAAAAAAAAATTTCTTTTTTTGCTAATCATAAAAAATCCCTTAATAATAATTATTTATCATTAGTATTATTATTATTATAATAAAATTAACTCTAAGTAAAACATTAAATATTTAACAAAGATGCACCTGATATAGTGGAGTGCATTGCGACACAATGTTCAACTCCAACAGTTAACTAAAAAACATCACTAGATTGTTAGATCAACAAAAGTTATAATCTGATAATTAAAGTCAGGTTTGATAATTGAAATTTTAGCTTATTTTTATTTAAATTTTCTATCATGTGCTTCATCTTTTTTTAAGAAAATATGTAAATACTAACCAATTTTTAAAAATCAAAACAAGTTTTTGGAAATTATTTTTTTTTCAAATTTAAAAAAAAAATATAGATATTCAAATAAGAAAAAATATTTTTCTAAAAAAAAAAGTAAGAATAAATATGGTAAAATAGTTATTGTAAGCTTAAATTTTAAAAACAAATTAAGGAAAACAAAATGATTCTCAAACAAAGCTAATTTTGAATCTTTTATCTCTAAATAGTATTAAATTCAAAAGAAGAAAAAATCAGTACAAAAATATATTTAAAAATCGAGTATCCCTTTTAGTTTTTTGGATTAAAAAGAGGTTCAATGATATTTTGTACAAACAAATAATCAAGAAAGTTATAAGTTTTTATTCTCGCTCTATATGGTCCAACTCAAACAAAAAATGTTTTGTATAGGTAATGTCTGTATTTATAATTGCAAGATCATACCATACAATTGTGATCTTTATGTTATATTGTATCTTTGATTTCGATTTAGCTAGTAAGTCAATTTTAAATTATGATTTTTCTTTTTTCTTTTTTAAAATTCAATATTATATACTTGGAAATGAAAGATTTGAATTCAACAATAATTGATATATGTGCTTTAATTTAGAGGTTAATCTCAATAAAACTCGTAGCCTTTGAATCATGAAAATATATCGATGTCGTTGAAGTGTACGCTATTGATGACTCTCAAATTAATTGTTATTGTATTAAGAAAAAAAGTTGTAAAAAGAATTGGAGCAATATTGAAAGGGAGTAGTCATTTGACAATAATTTATTTAGAGTAGAAAAAAAAGAGCGTGGAATAAATGGATTAATTGGAATTCTGCTAGGCCTCGTGATTCTTATTAAATGTTATTTTTATTTTTTTCTGTCACAATAAGTTCTTACATACAAACAAACACAGTTCATCTCTGTTCATCATCTCTACTTTCATTACTACTTTCTGCACTTCTTTCATTCTCTGCTTTCTTCCACTTCCACAACGACAGTACATTCACACACATTATTATAAATGGTATTTTCTTTTTCTCTCTCTCTATTTATACCCGGTTGTGAGTTCAAGTTAGTTTTTGAATTTGTCATAATTTGAATTCATAATCTATTGATTATTAATTCATAAATATCGGATGTGCAGAATTCTCGTTACCGGCAAGTGAGTATGTCGAGAGAAGAGAATTCAGTTCCGGAATGGCTCGAGATTCTCTTGAGAGAGAAGTTCTTTACGGCATGTTCAATTCACCCGTCTTCTAAGAAGAATGACAAGACATTCTTTTGCTTGTGTTGCCGGGCTGCCATTTGCTTCTCTTGCTTTTCTTCTCATCGCACTCATGCACGTCTTCAGGTACATGTGTGTGTTTATTGGTGATTTAAAATGATATTAGAGATGTTCATTTTTCTTGTAAAGTTAGAGCTTGATAGGGATAAAAAAAAAATCTCACAAATGAATGGAATGGAGACGGAGAATGTATTTCATATTTCTATTTACTGCTCTATTTATATTTTATATTATATTTTAATATATTTATAGGCATACAAGTTTTATATTCACTATTGAATTGAAAATTAATAACCATCTTTCATTAAAAAGTTAATTATTTGAAAAATTATCCAAAATTTATTGAATTAAGATTTAAAAAGGAAAAAATAAATAAATAGGAAATAATTTTTATGGGAATCCAATCTTCAAGAATTCCATGCAAAATTTAAGGAGTTTCGTGCTGAGTGAGGATTGAATTGGGTGGTGGTGGATTTGGACGGTAAAATCCTTTCTCTTGCCCCGTAGACATCTCTACATATAAGAAACTCGTGTTGATTTTGATTCTATACAGATAAGACGATACATGTACCAAGAAGTTATACGATTGGGAGATGCAGAGAAATTGCTCAATTGTTCGCTTGTTCAAGTAAGTAGTAGTAATCGACGAATATACGTAAGTAATTTTGGTAATTGCCATGCAAAATTGAGTGTAATAATGGAAAATTATGGGGGTTTGAATTGAACAGCCGTACACAACAAACAATGCAAAAGTTGTGTTTTTGAAACAGAGAACACCAAAGACAAGAGGATCGGGGAACTTGTGCGTCACTTGCTTTCGCACCCTTCAATATCCATATCTCTTTTGCTCTCTTTCTTGCAAGGTTCTTTTTTTCTCTTTGTCCCTCAATTTTCTTACATTTTCTTTTAACGTTTTTTATTCGTACATTAAATGTGGAGTTGAAAATTTGAACTTCAAAAAATCGAGTAAATGTGATCAACTATTGCTTACCATTTTAATTAACATTTAAACATTGCTGTTTGTTTTTAAACTTTAAAGGTAGTTAACTTGGTTTGCATATGTATTGATTAGGAGTACTAAATTTTGAATTGTGCAAATGTTGAGTATGTTTTTATAGTATGTGTTTGGTTTGGTAAGAATTATATATGGAAATATTTTATAATTAAAAATATATTTAGCCATGATTTTTTTTCTTTTTCTTTTTTGAAAACAAGAACACGTCAATTAAATATAATCATCAATACATCCTAACCTCACCAATGAGGACAAACCACTAACGGGAACAACCCCAAAACAAGTCCCGAACCACAACTTGGAAGGTGATCATCCACATAGGAAACCAATAGTAAAGCTCACCCTGATCAGCAACAAGTCTAATTGAACCCAAGACCTTATCTAAATTGGAAAACAAAGAATGAAGGGCGAATTAACATCGTCAACACCCTTGAGGTAGACTTCTGATGCACTTTGGGGAGTAATCCTTGGAGCATATAGACTACATGACTCCACCAAAATTAAAAAAGAGTTGATCGAATCCAAAACAGACCGAACATTGCCCCGACAGAACCAAACTAACCACCGAAAAGAGGTACATTTATCAACTAGTTCCAAACGGGAACGAAACAGCAAATTCACCTTTTTTAAACTAAATAAAAATAAAGCACAAATAACCTTCCTAATACTAAAAAATAAAGTAGAATCCAAACCAAACTTAAAAATAACATAATAAACACATAGGCTGCAGAACAACATCAAACCCCCACCACTAAATTGTCCTTTATAAAAGCTTATAATTATACCAATTTCTTTTAATTTAACCATAATTAAGGGTAGAAGATCAAATCGATAGGCTCCTTTCGTTTATGAACACGTTAATATCGTTGAGCTACTACTCTTATTAGTTAATTATATATAAACATTTTTTTACCATATAAACATAATTTAACCAACACAAAATATGTCACTCAAGTATAATTCAATTGATACTCTAAATCTACTAATAATCATGAAGTTTATGGTTCAAATTTCAAACAGTGATGTACTAAAAAAAATCTAAATAAAACGTATCTTATTAAAGAAGTTTTGAGAATGTTCCATCTTTAAAAATTCATTTGGGAGTAAAATTTTGAGATGTACAATTAGTGATTTAAAATAATTTTGGATTAACGTTTAATCACAAACTCTCTAGATTAATCAGCAGGTGAATGACAAAATTGAAGTCAATAAATTACAAAACAAGATTTATGATCACTTTGGACCGTCAAGAAAAACAGCAACTCCAAGCTCCATTCTCGACCTCGATTTCTCCTCCGCCTCAAAAACCATCGCAAAGAAGAAGCATAGCTGCTTGAAATCGTTAGCGGCGGTTTTGTGTCGGCCGAGATGCTTCCCAGTCTCCGATATTTCCATCGCCGTGAACCGCCGAAAGGGCGTTCCTCAAAGATCGCCTTTGTCCTGATACTTCTACACTAGTACTGCCATATATATTATGTTTGTGTCATTATGAGATTATGTTGTTTTTATTAGAAGCAGATTATGTAATTAATTACGCTGGTTTCTCAGCATTAATTTCGTATAACATATATATTGTATTGAATTTAAGAGTTCATTTACCTGATTAATGTGTTTCAATTTTATAAAATTCACACGTGCATATTATGTTATGACATTCGGTTGGTTAGATTTTATCATGTCCAAAAGTTAAGTGATGATTTTTTTTCAACAATGTTTATTGTTTAGGGTAAGGAATTTAAATTTCCTCTAACCTCATAGTTAATAGTTTATATAAGATAGAGAGTGATTTAAGTGATGTCTTGACATCATCTATATTTTAAGTCTCATTTATGTAGTTTAATTTGAGTCACGTTCGGTTGTTCTCTAACCCAAAAAAATAGATTAAAAAACTAAAGAAAAATAAAATGTGATATAAATTAGATCACTATATGTGGGTTTTAAAATATGAGTGATATCTTGATATCATTTAAATTACTCTCTAAACATGCCTTTTGAAGTGATGATTAGACATGGTATCATTGAATTTTTATATTACAACCAATCATCTCTTTATTTTTTTTATTGGGCTTCATTTCTCTTGGGCCAATCAAAGAGGACATGATTTTACACTTTACCTTTTCTTTTCAAAAGTCGCATAAGGATTATTATTAATTTTTATTTTTATTTTATAATCGAGAGAATTGAAGTTTCACCTGTTAAGAATACTGCCCTAAGCTTGTAGTTGTATAAACAAGTTTGTATTCAACACAAATGTGAAAATTTATAGTAGATAAGATGGTGGAACTATGGACATTCTTTTTATTTTAATGTGTGGTGTGCTGATTCAACTTACCATAGTGTTTTCATCCAATGACATAGATTTGTGGGTATGGGGTTTCTAAATAAACAGCAGCTATTACTGCCATTATTCATGAAGTTCTCTTTAATTAGTTGTTGGTACTGGAGTTAAACCATTTTGTTGTTAACCATTAGTGTGTTTGGAGTTCTTACTTCCCTATTTTATAATATTAATTAAATTTTTTCTATTTCGAAAAAAAAAAAACACTTTTTTTAATACATATTAGAGGAGGAGGGACAAATATCGATTCTTGGGATTGAATCTGCAACGCATTTAAAAAGAAAAGATATGTAAAAACCAATAAGGATGAGAACATCGAGAAAAAATTAAGAATAAAGTGGACATATCAGTGGTTAAAATTACCACATCAAATATTTAAGATATCTCATGGTCAAGAGAACAAGGGAAAAAAAATCAAGTACTAATTGATGAACCAACTGCTTTGAGAGTTTCTCATGGAACTTCACAACTTGTTAAAAATGAGGGGCAAAATCTTTGTATCCATAAGTGACAGGGCCAACCTTAACTAATCTTACGGGAGAATCGCGTGACCCTATTCAATTTAGTGGACTAACGCTACCGATGTCAAGAAAATTGTAGTCAGTATAAATTGAACTTATTTTCTCTTAATTCTCAAAGTTCTTTTGACCACTAGACCCACTTAAACATAGAATTGGGTTGATATTTATGGTTTGATTAAATTTAGTGATAACGTTTAACAAAATGTTGCTACCAAAGCTAGCTTTTGTCTATTGGCAATTGGTCTACAACTTTCAACTCCAAAACCTATAGTTTACAATGCAAATGTTTGCAAATGAAAACAAGTGTGGCTGTTTTATGGAAACGAGAATATCAAATCATTTGGGGAAAATTAATAGCCAATTCCATTCTAGAAAGCATTTAGCAAAGTCACATTTACGGCACAAATTGGGACAAAAAAGTACCTCACTAGGAGTAAAACAGATTGATAGAGAAATAGTAAAAAAAAAAAAAAAAAAAAAGACAAGGGAAAAAGCTAGATGAATCAAAAAAACAAGCATTCATCCAAATTAATCTCATTGTACAGGTTGGAGTTAATTAGAGAAGAAATAAGTATTTACAAAGTTTTCTATCATCATTAAAAATAAGATATCAGTCAATCTCCAAGTAAATCTAAATATGGTAATCAAAACCACCTGAGAATCAGACCGGATGAATCTAATGCCTCTCCTTAGATATATCTTGGCACCACTAAATCGACAAAGCTCAATCCTGAAAACCCCACATCAAAATATTAGGGGCAGGTTCATGAGTACTCTTATATGGAAAGAAAAAAAAAAGCTAAGACCATCATATTAGGGAGGAAGGTTTTGACGAACTTGAGAACGATCATCCGCATTCTGTAATAGTGTTTAATGAGAGTGCATATATAAACTCGAATTAAACCCTAGTGGTTTATGACATTCATTCTGTACTCTGTATTGTTCGTTCTCTTTAATAAAACTCTGCCTCCTTTCTGCCCGTGGACTAGCTAACGCTACGTTAGTGAACCACGTAAATTTATGTGTATTTCTTCTTCTCTCGCGTTTTTTTTTATTTTCGTTTTCATAACAAAAGCGTTTTAGGGGAAAGAGGCAACTGAGCTGTGTTTCACGATAGAGAGAGAAAGAAATTAGGGCTTACTCTCAAATAAATGTCAGTCAAATATAAATTCTCATAATCGAACTCGTGACCATGGTGATAAACAGGATTATTACCAAAAAAAGAAACTGGCCCCTTTCGATAAAAATTATAAGTGTACACTGATACTACTGAACTACTGCTCTGGTTGACATGTTCTTTTGAACTATGCCTTTTCATTCTCATAAAATAAGTTCATTTATGTACTCATTTTGGTCAGAAAATAGAATGGAGAAAAATGTGCAGGAGTTTTTTCTTGGTTTATAAATTCACGTTTCAATATTTATTTTTGTTTTTTTCGTGTTTTTTTTTCAATCAGTTGTCCTTGGCTCTTATGTTACCGTGGATACTCTGTCACGGGCTGGTTGCTTCTATTTTTCTTGGTTTATAAATTCACATTAGTTTTCCATCTTTCTTTATTGGTGGAGAATAAGGAAAAACTACTTTTTGATTATGCGAGTCACCTTCAGGTATGAGAGTTTTAAAGGTTGTGTGTTTTTTTTTCTTGATGATTAAGTTTGACATCTTACTTATTTTATTTGATTGTTATGTAGAAATATCGCTTATATTTTAGAAGGCTTAGTAGAGTGTTATCACACTCGCGCCAATGTAATTCAAGCAACGCCTTTATGAAACCCAAATAGTAACTTTATGGACCAATGACTTCATTAAGTGAAACTTGCAAACATGCACATGATTTAGTTCTTGTCGTTCTACTCTTGTTATGAACTATCAAACATATTGTTATTAAATGCATTTTTTTTTAAGTGTAATGTACAATTAATTTATTTGTATATGAAATGATAATCGTTGTAACATATTTTGATCAGCTATGTAATTGCATATTATATATTATGAAAATAGGTTATGAATAGTATCATGCAAACTGATAAAATGACTTAAATAAATTGTCATAAATGGTTTGAACATGTATACCGTCGTTAATTCTTCTTCAATGATTATGCTTATGTGTTATTAATGGATCAATCATGACAATAGACTAATGTCATAAATGATAGTTTAAAGGCATTAAGTGTGTTTCCATAATTCCACTCTCCCTCTCAATTACAGTTGAACTAAAAAAAGACTACTTCCTATTATAAACAAAATCTCAACAAAATTCAATTATTTTACAGACAGAGTGTAGCCTTCATTTTTTTTTTTTTTTTAATGCAAATAAAGGCCTCATCGTGATTCCATCTGTTTAAAGAGGTTAACAATGAAAGCTTTGGCATTGTTAAAGATATCATTGAAACATGTATAGGAGTGTTTGGCACGGGTAGGAGAGCGAGGTTTAGGGTGGATTTTTTTTCCTCATATTTGATGGGAGAGCTAGATGGGTACCCCTCTCAAACATCACAACTCTCTTCTTTCATACCAACTAAGGTTTTCTACCACTTTCGCTTACAACACAATTTTCATTCTCAACTACTTATAATCTTCCTACCAAACAAAGTTTTATCTTTTCCAAACTTTGGAATACTAAACAAGTTTTTATCTCTTACCAACCTCTTTAAAACTTTTCAAAACTCTCCAAACACACTTTATATCCAATACCTTTAAAGGAAAATTTGGAACAAAGAGAATGAAAATGATCATGAAGAGGACGAGAAGTTGTGAAAAAATATCAAGGGAAATGATAATTAGAAAGAATGATCATTTGTGTTTGTGCCTTGTGGTGTAGAAAATGATATTATATTTAATTCTTAATTTTAAAAAAAAGGGTTTAGATTGGAATCTTAATTTTGATAATATACTTTTAACCAAATACTATGATAAAAAATGAAGTTAAAACTAAACCAAAAAATGCAAAATTAAAAAAGTAGGGTCAAAAAACACTCATGAGCCACACATCGGCAACTAAGCGGGCCAAATAGTGAGAATGGATATATCCCTTCCCTTTCATCTCAATTTGGCCCTCCAAAGATGTCTCAAGAGTAATTATCTCATCATTCCTTATCTCAATTACCCTCTAATTAATTAAACAAAAGAGTATAGCCTTTATTTTAAACCAAGAGGAAAGCCTAGATTAGAATAAATAGGTAGATAAATGGATTAAGGGGTGTTTGGTTAGAGAGAAAGTAGGGACAAGAAAATCTTTGAGCAAATCTTCCAAGAGTTACCACTTGTGAACCTTCTCAACAGTGCCATCTCCACCAATTCCTTTCATTTGTGGGGCACCCTATCTATATACCTATGCCCTACCGCCGCATAATTACTTCCACTTCCCAATTAGAAGAGGGGTCATTGCCCCTCTTCAAAAGTTAGGGTATGTTTGTTTGGTGGGTCAAACTAGGTTAGGAAGGGAAGGGATATATCCCTTCCCACCGTTTGGCCTGCTGGATTATTTTAATCCAGCTCAATCTGGTGTGTGAAGCCGCGTGGTCCATTTTTTTTTTTTTTTTAATTTTGCGAGTTTTTACATTCTTTTTAATTTTAGTTTTTTTTTTTTGTTAAATACCTTTTAATTTATACTTATACAATTAATTCTATTTTTTTTAGAAAGTATTTAATTCCAGTTTTTTATATTTGTGTATATATATATATATATAGATATTTTTTTTTTTTTTTTTTTTTTTTAATCATCACACAAATATTTATTTTTACTTTCTTTTTTTCAAAATATTTGTTTAAATGTAGTAAATGGTAAATTGTCAAAACTAGGTTTCAAATTTGAACCCTCTTTTAAATTAAGAATTATTTGCATATGTTTAAGTAACTCATCCATTTAACTTATTTGATTACATATGCATATTAAATTTAATTTATTTACATCTATTTACTTTTAACTTTTAAATTATCATTTAAACAATATTTGTAATTATTTTGATAAATATTATGAGACATTGTTTTTTTTTATTATTAAATTTAATCATTTAAATTTCTTTACTACAAATTTTTTTTTTGTTAATTTAATGATTAATATTTAATAAATTTTAAATTTATTTAACTGATAAATGAAATGAAATAAAGTTTAAAATCTCACTTTTTTTTAAGACATATTCATAAAATATATCAAAAAAATATTTTTAAAATGTCTACGTTATTTTAAAAAGAAAGTTAAATACATATTTATATTATTTATTTAGATGAGATATAATAATTCTAGATTAATTAAATGTACTTATATAATTTTTTTTTAAATAAATATATTTATATAACTAAACTATTTAAGTTTTGAGTTAATTTTGTTTGTATAAAATTTATTGACATCAAAATATTTTTTATTATTATTATTTCAAATATGAAGTATAGTTATTTGAATTATTTTAATTTTTATTTGATAATTTATGATCTACTAAATTTTAAATAATAAATTTTAAAATAATATTTCATCAATAAATAAATTACATATTCAATTCTCATTACTATATTAAAAAAATATATTAAATGTCTATTTTTAAAAATAAATCAAATAAAAAAATTGCATCACTTCTCTTCCTATCTCATTCCACCAAACACTTATTTATTATCATTTCTCTTCTCTTCTCTTCCCACCAAACACTAACTTACTCTCACTTCTCTTCCTTACTTATCCCTTCCCATCCCTTCCTTTCCCAACTCACCCTATCCTAACATGTCCTTAATAAACAATATTTCAATTTAGCAAAATTTTAGGAATAAAGCAAATGTTTCAAATTAAATATTTGGGAAAAACACCTTTTTATTTTTAATGAGAAACACATAATATAAATTGAGAATTAAAAATACAAATTGTTGAGATATGCCTTAACGACTAATATTCTCAATTAGTTAGTCGGGAGTCTCGCTAATTGCATTTTGTAGCACAATCTGATTCGCATTAAGACCTTTTATGTAATTGAGTCTTTTACCTGTAATATGGTTTAATGAGAGTTAATATATAAACTCGATTTAAACCCTAACCGATATGTTCATTTTGTATTCTGTATTTTTCGTCTCTCCTTAATAAAATAGAGTTCACTCTCTACCCGTGAACTAGCTAACACAACAATAATGAACCAGGTAAATTGTTGTGTTGTTTCTTCTCTTTTGCGTTTTCTTATTATTCGATTCGATCGTTGATTGTCGTTTACATGACATATATACATAACAAACACAGAGTAAACTTTTTCAACTTTAGATAAAATGAATTAGTGACTTTTCATTTTCAAAATTAAAATTTTGATTTTGAAAAGAGGAGTCTTCATCTTCTTCTTTACCCAGCCAACATGAATGGTGGCCACAAGAACCCGCCACGAGAAATCCATTTCTTGGCTGGATATCGAAACAGAACACCACCATCTCTCTGTTAGCCGACACCATGCTTAAACTCACTGAACAGAGAAGTGAACAATATCAAAATCTGTTGAAGAGGGTGATGATGTTTTGGTATGAAATAGTGAGAAAGAAAGAGGAGTTAAGATTGGTATAATTGTTAATGAACAAAAAAAAAAGAACAAGAGCCTTTTCTAAACCAGAAAGAGGCCTCTAGTTATTGATGTTGGATAATAAATTAAAGGCATACTATGAGAGCTAGAATTAAAGCCATAATGTGTTTAATTCCACTGGAAAAGAAATGTGTTGGCTGGAGAAAGAAGAAGATGAAGAGTCTTGTTTTCAAAATCAAAATTTTAATTTTGAAGATGAAAAGTCACTAATTCATTTTATATAAAATTGAAAATTTTACTCATGTTTGTTATGTATATGTGTTTTTAATTTTCTATTTGTATTATGTATTTTCCATTAAAAATAAATTTTAATATAACCACACCATCAATTTATTGAGTTTTTAATTAGTCTAATCATCATTCTAGTCAACATTCCATTATGTCACCAACGGTTCTGTTATCTCTAAGATTAAAATTGAGCATTATTTAAATGTAAGGAGCAAAAGTGTTCATTTTTTAAATGTATGAATCAAATTAAAATTTAACCTAAAATTAGGAACTAAAAAGGTACGTTTCCCTAAATATTTTTATTCTATTATATCTCTAATTAAAGTCAACAATGAAAATTTATCGAATTCCATCCGTAGATTGTAATGAGTTATTTCAATCATAGTCATTAATTGGAGTCTATTAATTGAAGTCAACCAATAATTAAAATTTATAATATACTTCAAAAATTATTTTGTATTATCAGATTCTTAATATACTTCAATAAGTAACTCCAATTCCTGATCGAAACCTATTGATTGAAGTCAAGTTAGTATACTCAATTAGTGTTATTGATTGAGTTTAATTAATAGATTTATAAACTTCAATAAATAAACTTGGATTAGTGACACAGTTTTAAGTCAATTTTTAAATGTAAAAAATAATCTATATTAGAAACCTCTTCTCTAACAGTGTACTTGACGAATAAAATCTAAGCAATCAACAAAAGTTATAAAACTATAGAATTTCAAAAATTGGAATACAAAATAATTGATAAACTTTAATCAATTTGTCAAATACTATTATAAACTTTAATAAGAAAATAAATATATTTATTGTTTTGTATATTATAGACTTTAATCGATATCACTCGTTAAAACCACGTATTGAAATATATTGATTAAGCCAATTAATGATATTTATTGAAGATTATTTAAATATATTTAATAAACTACTAGACACTAACGATATTCTCAATAAATTTTAATGACCGTTGATGTTTTTTTTAGTTAATAAATGTATTAATTGGCTCCCATCAATAAACTTCAATTAGTGTCATTTGTTGACTTTAACCGTTACACAAATTGTTATCCAAAATATTTTTACTTCTTTTTTTAGAAAAAATAATCAATTATATTTTTAGTTCAATTATAAATAAGAAAACTGGTAGATAACAAATTTTACCATCCTTATTTTAATAAATTATATAGCAAATATTTCAACTCTCATTCTTTTCTATATCAATTTCACTAGATGTTTTTCAATTTTTTTTTTTTTTTTTTTTTTTTGAAATAAGGGTAGTCACGCTTGTTCCTAGACGAGACATATTTTTCAATCTGTTTAATTCAATTAAAGTCATTAATTTCAAGTAATTAAAAGGGATTATTTCACTTTATTGAATTTTATTAAAGCAATCGATTATTAATTTAATTATTTCGAGTAATTGTATCTTTGGTTATATAAAAGGGATTTTATGAGTTTAGAAAAGTTTGATGGATAATAAAATAAATATTTACTAATATATTTTTATACGACAAATTTCCTTTTATCCTTTAAAATTAGGAGAAGGTGTACCACAAGAGGTAAAGTGGATTGCCACTAATCAACATAACCAATACGCTATCAACTGATTTGGTATTTATATGACAAATTTCAAATTTTATATTGTCGGTAAAAGACATATATTTAATATCAAATATGGTAAATATTGCATTTAAAATAAAAAGATATACCTAAGTAACATAAAATAAATAATAAAATAAAATAAAATAAGTTAAATGAATGGATTGGTTATAAATATCAATCTTAATTCTTGATTTAAGAGAGATACAATTTTGACAATTTGCTTTTAAAACATGCTTTAACAAAAATTTAATTATAAAAATATTTTTTTAAAATGAAATTTTTACGAGACTAAGACATTTATAAAATTAATTATAAATCTACATTAAAAAAATATCGATAAAAGTAATTTTTATTAAGAATTAATAAATTCATTTAAATGATAAAAGACGGAAATACCTCTCTCTCTATATATATATTTTGAAAACAAATATCCTCCCATATTAATACAATAATAAACGTGTATTACGTATAATAAATACAATATTTAGCGATTTAAAGATTTAACATATAAAAATATTTAATAATTATATTGATATTAATTATAATAATAAATATAGCAGGTATGTTTTAATTATTTTGTATTTGAAGTTCCATGTATGTTTTAGTTAATACTTATGTAATGATAGAAATATAACAATTCATTAATATTGATTTTAATAAAAAAAAAATTTGAGAACAATATTGATTTTAATAAGTCATATTTATAAATTATTAACAATATTTAATAGTGGTATTTGTTATAAAGATGTAACATATATTAATAAAAGTGTTTTTTTTTATATAACAAAATTGGAGAATGGAGAATTTGAACGTGTAAATTCATGGTTATTAAATTATATAAGATGACGTTAAAACTCTGCTTTTGTTGGCATATTAATAAAAGTGTTAGTTATATAAAATAAATTTTTTTTATTTTTTCAAATACATATTGAAGCCTTTCCCATTATTGTTTTATAAAGCTTATACATATTAATACTAGTTTTAATTAATATGATGTTATTATTTATAGAAGGTTGGTATTAATACTAAAAACGTGGTATGTATATTGTTATTATTATACTATTAATGAATATTTTATGTATATTAAAAAATATATTTTATGTAGAATTATTAATACGATATTAATATTTATATCCAAGTTAAAATGTCACTTAAATAAAGTATTAATTAATAGGGGTTTTTTAAGAATAGGCCAAATTGGAAAAGTATTTACAATATTAGGCAAAAATAGCAATCATAGTCAAACATACGGTATAATTAATACTCATCATACGGTATAATTAATACATAATATTATATTAATACACAATATTGTACTAATAACATAATATTATATTAATAATACATAATATTGTATTAAAAATAAAAAATACTATATTAATACCTTAAATTATAGTTGATGAGTATTAATTATACCGTATATTTGAATCCATAATAATTTTAAAATTTACCTAGATCTACAATTATTTTATGAAATTGTACTATCCACCATAATTTTCCTAATTAATAAGTAATAAAAGTACTCAAAAAAAAAATTAAGTACTAAAATAAATATGGCTGCAATTATTTTTACTAATTAGTTTCGTAAATAGCGTAACATTATGATTTCTCCAAAATAAAAATAAAAATAATAATAATAATAATAATAAGTTTATTTGGAAACCCTAAAAAAAAAAAAAAAAAAAAAAACTACTTGTAATTGAGAGAACGTTAAAATAATAAGAGAAATTGTGATGGATAGTCAGTTTTAGAAAAATAATTACCAATCTAGTCACATTTAAAAGTATTTGTAAATCCATTTTTTGTTTTAAATTTAATTAATAATATTTTTTAATAATACCAATTCTACCCTTGTTCTCACGTTTTTTTTCTTTTCCTTCTACCACACTGCGGCCACTTTGGCGGTTACGTTTTTTTTTTTAATCCCGTTTCTGGCTTGTAGTGGCCACATAGCAACCTATCAATTCTTTTAACTTTTTATTATATTTTCGAGTAATTTTGTTAAAAAAATAAATTAATTAATTACATTTGATTCATTCTTTCAAAATTTCATGATTTTCATTTTTTTTTCCAATCCTCGTTTTTATTTCATTCTTTTTTTTATCTGTCATAGGTGGATTTCAATTTTTTAGATTTGAAACTTCAAATGTCAAATTGTAACGATGAATTATTCTAACAAAATGATTACAAATATAGTTAAATTTGAAAATGTTTGCATCTATAGTTATAAATACAATTCAATATTGTATTATTAATACTC